>MUZC01004646.1:385327-444452 GCA_002072015.1 Radix auricularia | reverse complement strand
GTTTTGTCGTGATGGGGTGACATTTGGGCTTATAGCAGTGGGTTACGGTAACGTATTGACGCTTCTGGGGAGACAGCTTCACTAATAATATATATATAATAATTTATTCCTTTAATAACTTTACTGAGACTTTTTTCACTATCAAACTATCAAATTTAAAAATCCAATAATTTTCTTAACATTAGCTTCTGGTTTTTAAATTTATATATTTTGGGACGCGGGGGTCGAGAGGTAGCGCGCTCGACTGTCGTACCGATGGTCACGAGTTCAAATTCACGCTAAGGCGAGGATTTGTTCCCGGGCCCTGAGGAGTCCCCGAGTCACCCAGCTCCGAATGGGTACCTAATTAGACAATAGTTAGGCGGCTGGGGTAATGCGTGGAACCCCTATAGCCGTGGCCTGTGACCGCTGCATCACTTGCCAACAGATCATCTCTCATGGTCTGTGGACGCAATTATCTTCTGCATAGAAGGAGCGTCTATATATCTAAGATAAGATAATATCTTTAAACACTGATTTATATGTGTAAAATAATAATGTGTCAGATTATTTCTATGACTATAAAAAAAAAACACAACTGATTATAACAACACAGCCTGAACTACAATCATCAACACTTACATCACAAAAACGAGTATTGCAAAGTGTATCTTTCAAATATAATACAAAGAAATATTAAACGTACATACACACATACATAGATACATGCATGCATGCATATATGCATACATTCATCCATGCATCAATGCATAGATATATACACACTTATATACATATACATACATACATTCGTACGTACAAACATAAACATATGTACACACAATACATACATAAAAATACGTACAGACACAAACTTATTTATATATACAAATATTTATATGGATATAAAAATTATTTTAAACATCGCAGACGCTCCTTCTGTACAGGAGATTATTGCGTCCTAAATCCGGCAGGCCAATAGACCCATAAAATATACATATTTATAATTTGCTCCGGTTCTGGAATATCCGAAATTCCTCCATTTTCACAAATCCGTCTCCACCCTGAGTTCGTCCATATTTCACTATATAAATCCGGTCAAATCCTAGTAAATATATATATATATATATATGTGTGTGTGTGTATGTGTTTGTGTGTGTGTGTGTAAAAATACTACAATTTCCCTTACATTAACATAAAATTTCATTAGAGTGAGCCTTAACACTTTAAATTTAAACTTTCATTTCAAATAATTCATTGCAGGACATTGCAATATATCAGGCACTAACATAAATAATTTTAATTAATTAAATAAAACAGCCTACAAACAAATACGTACAAAAATGTAAGGTACGCTTATAAAATGATTACGGAAAGATTTAAACGTATTAACGTTCCACGTTCCCTTAGTCCATGTTTAACTGTTCTATCTTTTGGAAACAAGATGACAATCATTTCAGTTTAAACGTGTAAACTAGTTTTTGCGTGTATAAATTTTAGCATGTGCCATGTTTGTTGAGACGGCTACACAAAAAACTAAACCATTGATCGGCTTTTTTACTATTTTAAAAAAGTAATTTTTTTTTTATTTTTTTTTGAAATTTACAAAACTTGACTACTTGGATTTGCTAATTTTTTTTTGTTTCAGTAAATGTATTAAACCCTACGGGTAGAAGACTAGAGATATTTTTTAATCATTATAATGCACAAATAGAAATAGCAACTTACGTTTCAATCCTAACTCGTGTTACAAACGTAAAGAAAGTCATCGATGGAAAGTTCTCGTATTAATTAATCATCTTTATATTTCAGTTCATTTGTCTGTTATTATTTTTAGTAAGTCTAGGCAATTAACCAACTCTAAATTTGTGTCTTTATGGGCATACACCCTCTTAATCCAAAAATAGCTACGCCCCTGACTAGGGTTATGATTGTTGAACTCCAAATAAACATAAACAATTGCATGTCGAACAAATACAAATTAACTTGTAAGTCATAAAGTTTAATAAAACAATTATTTATGATTTCAAATAATTAAGGGGAATATCCATTTTAAAGGGTGAGACATTATTTTAAAACAAATTCTCCGGGGGCGATTTTGTTTTAAAATAAATTCTCCGGGGGAGACTTTATTTTGGGGGAGACTTTATTTCGTGACACCGGAAACATCAACGAAATCTTATCGAATCCACCTTTGGACTTTCCTACGAACGTTGTCGAAGGTGCTGCAGGGGTGTAGTCTGACGTAGGCCCTGAGTCCCGTTGTAGCGCTGCCGGCTGTAGGCCTTTAACAAATGCACTCATCAGCATGTCATCAGCAAGGGTGCCGGGTCGTGCGTTGTTAGCTAGGGTAAAGAGGCTGTGAAGGTTAGCCGCATAGTCCTCTAATCTTTCACCCAGGCCCTGTTTCCGTTTTTAGAAAGGCAGAGGCCAAGGTTTGCCATCTCGCTGATCTCCCCAGTTCTCCACTATTAGCTGTAATAGTTTATCTGGGGTGTTGATCTCATCAGGTGTACGATCCAGTACATCTAGACGACCACGTCCCTCTAATGCTCCCAGGATCCATGTCACCGCCACAGCCGGAGGCATGGGCTCAAATTGTAAAATGAGTCGGACCTCCTTTACGAATAGCTCCGCCCCGCTGCCTCCCGTAAACCTCGACAGCTTCGGCAAACGAGCAGATTGTACTTGCTCAGCTTGTTGTTCCATACTGTTGTTAATACTGTTGTTTATTTTCTCAAACCGCTATCCTAAACTTTATGAGACCCTGTTCACAGCGCCAAAAACTGTAGCCAAGTGGTGACTTAAATTGTTAACAGGTTTAATAATGTGGCACTAAATCAGTGGTTTTAAATTTAAACAACTTTTATTGTAACACTAATGAAAAACATGCCATGGCGCACTAAAACGTATGTAATTATCTTTATTTCAGGGAGTTTCTTTCTACAGCAGTTCTCAAACCTTATTGGTCCTGGTTGACAAAGTAATTTAACTTTGCTTATTGAAGTGGACATCTGAATTATTATTTTTATTTAAAAAATCTTTACAAAGCTGTTAACGAAAATCATTTTGTTATGTCAGTTTCATTCTTTAATTTTGTTCCAATAGTATTGTAAAAAATGTAAAGTTTAAGGTAATATTTTAAATTGTTTTGAAAAAAAAATAGTATAATGAATTATTTTGGAACAATCCAGCTTTTGTATGTGAAGTTATGCAAATATTGAATGACACATAGCTGTCAAGGACCATTAATATCTTTAAAAAATTGTTTGTATCTAATTAAATTAATCTAAACATGTAATTTCCTTCTTATTTCGTCATTGATGTGTTAATTATCACTAGAAACAAAACACGAAAACTAAGCCTTTTTATGTAGTAGTGTGCGCACCCACACCGCGCAGCACCATGTGCATCGCAAAGAGATGCACTGGTTATGAAGGAGGAAAGGAAGTGGAGAGTGAGAGAGTGACAGTTGGGTGGGCCTGGGCAGATGTTGATTTGGTTCCATTAGTGTTCAATAAACGTGCTGCTTATTCTTACCTACGTGAATTGGACTTGAATTGTTTTAAATGAACTAAGCCTCCACTCGGCTACAGTTTTGGCGTTGTCGGCAGGATATTCATAAAGGTGAGAATAGTGCTTAACGCAATGGAACATAACAGCTGCAGTTCCTTGTCTGCCCGAGCTACCCAGGTTTACATTTGAGAGCAAAGCAGGACCATTCTTCAGAAAGAGTCAGAGAGGCACGGCTGTTATTACAATTACAGCCCGTGCCCCTGCCTATGCATTTACCTGGATCCTGGACGCATTGGAGGGCGTGCCAGCCATGAAGTGTTCGATCGGGCACCTGCCGAGATAAACACCCCTGAGAAACTGTTGTGTGGGGTCAGCACAGAGACGCCACCAGGATTGTTAACAATACTAAAAAATGTATTGGCAATACCAATACCAGAGACAGTTTGACTACAGAACTTGTTGATCCACGGATGTTTCGACTTTCGTTTTTACTTCGCAAAAAATTGTTTTTTCTTTCTTCTAGTTTTTAAAAATAAAAATAATTTGGTTTAATATTAGATCCTTCCATGTCTATCCAACTCCTTCCCCACTCCAATCCGATGTAATTGGATAATAAAAGAGGCAATGTGCTCAGATAATCCTTTTTAAGGTACCTACATTCTTTCAGCCCACAATCTCTTTGTTTACCTTCTTCATAACAGGCGGTCCGTGGTCGCCATTGTGTAACCATTGGACAGTCGACCACGTGCCGTTTCGACAAGGGGGCTTTAATTTTTAAAAAATCTGGCAGGGCAACAATTATAAACGCCGCAGTATTTTTACCTTCATGATCGCGATACAATGTAACCTAGCCACCATCCATGCACCTCATTTTACACACTCAGTAACAAACTATTGTGAACTACAATGCATTACAAACTTTTATTCATCCTATGAATGCATTCGTCATACTCATAAACTAAGACGAAAATAAACTGAACAAAATGTCAACAACAATTAAGGAACATTCTGTTAGGTCAAACGGGCCCAGCGGCTTGAAAAATATTGTCCGCTACGCGGTGTTAGTAACTATTTCATGTATTAACAATATCTCAACAGGAACTAAAGTTAGGTAATTTGCTGATGATTGTATAATCTATATAACAATCAAGTCAGAACAAGATAGCAAGATTTTACAAAAAGACTTAAATGAATTAATAAAATGGGAAATTGACTAGAGTATATCCTTCCACCCAGAAAAATGTCAATTGCTAAGGGTTGCAAAAGAAACAAATAAACTTAAAAAAACTTCATTCATGGAAAAGAACTAACCCAAACTAAAAATGCAAAATACTTAGGAGTCATAATAAATGAGAAACTATCTTGGAACCCCCATGTCAATGAATTTATTAAAAAATTAAACAAAACTTTAGGCTTTTAAAAAGAAACTTTTGCAAATGTAACAAATATAAAAAAAAAAAAAAACTAAAATGCTACTTCACCCTGGTGAGACCTATACTAGAATAGGCATCTTCTTTATGGGACCCATCCACCAAAGAAAATATTGATAAGTTAAAACAAATCCAAAAAAAGAGCTGCCAGATTTATCACTGGAAAATATTCAAAACTGACAAGATTAACACCATTAGTTAAATCATTAAATCTTGAAACACTGGAGGATAGAAGAACCAAGAGTAAATTAGTAATTATACATAAGGCTTTTATTTTTAATTTAGAAATAAAACACAAAGATAACTTAATACGACCCTCAAATAGACATAAAGATAAAAACATCTCTCTTATTCCATATGCAAGAACAAACACATACACGTTTACTTTCTTTCCGTCCGGTATTCGGGCGTGCAATGGGTTGCCTTAAGAAACCAGGAAAGCCAACACTTTATCATCATTTAAATCTCTAGTAAGAATACAGGACTAAACAGAAACCTTAGAAATACGTAGGACGCCATAATCGTCTGTACAGAAGGAGCGTCTGTAAGATATAAGATATGATAATTGATTTAAATTTTATTTTAAACAAAACTTTTAAATGCAATTAATACTTTATCAAAATGAGATAAATGTCACATAATCTAAGTAACCTTCATCTTTTCTATTCTGTTTTAAATCTTCCTTTTAATTCATTTATGTATAATGGAGCTAAGACAAATTAAATGTCATTTTTAATTTTTTGTTAATACAATTTTATTTCACTCACCAGCTGTTTGTATATGAAAAGGGCATATGTATGTAGCAAATGCTAATCTGCGACATTAATTGCTTTTAAATTTTATTTAAATCAAAACATATAATTTTCATTAAATACTTCATCAAAATGTTGCTATTTTTTTAGGTTTTATTTTTTCTCTAAACATTTATGTAGTTTTTTCACATGGGGTCTTTGGATAAGTTTAGAAAATGAAAAAGGGGTCTATGTGTAAAAAAATTGAGAACCACTGTGTTAGGTTTACGGTTGGACCAGAATAGCTTTGTGGTGAAGTCGCTGTTTTGACACAGTCGCTGTTTTGAAGTCGCTGTTATGACGGTCGCTATTTCGACAGTCGCTGTTTTGAACCCGTGTTTAAATTTTTGTCTCAAAAATTAATGATCAATCTGAAAATTTCTCATTATAAGAGAGCGCGCGTTCAGTTGTAATTTTTTCAAGAGATGTGCAAGAATGATGATACATTCACTGGCTTTTTGTTCGAGTAGTATGTGTATTGAAAGTCATATGTTTGTTAGCGAAAATGACATAAGCATTTTTTTTATATATATACTGAATAGTCTATAGGACATATCACTAAGTATAGAATATTAAATTTAAGGGGATTAGCACCAAATTTTTTTGTTATTTAAACAACTAATAACATTCATCTGTATATAATCATAATAGGCGATGTATAAAAGTAATTTTTCATGTTTAATTTTGTAAAATTTTACACAGTTTCCATGACAACGGCGGTCATCTTGAAAATAACAGCTTTTCGGTAAGTTCTAAATTTTTTAACACACAACATTTAATTATTACTTTAAAATGGTTAACATGTTAACTTTAAGTAATTGAAAATGATTTTTTTTTAAATTTTAAAGATACCTTAAAGAAAAAAACACCTTAAAATTTCCAAAAGTTATTTAATCTGTAAATAAAATAACACAAATAAGTAGTTGACAAAATTGATTTTAAAATAGATCATTAACGAAAAATTAGTTTAAAGAAAATAAAAACCAAATTAAAAAAAAAAAACTAAGATTTAAAAACTCTAAGTTACAAATTTTAAGAAAAAACATTTATAAAAAAAATCAATTTTCAACTGTAAAAATTAAATTTAAAAAAAAAGTATTTTCAAAATAGTGATTCCAATATTTATAGTTAATCTTCTTTGATAAATCAAATAAATAAAAATAATACACTTTCCCTATTTAGTTTGATTAACACAATTTTTAGATAACGGCTCGTTCTCATTTTTGTCTTTAATTTTATTGACACAATGTTTAGCAGAAGGCACGACGTCAATATTCTTTGTTAGATTTATTGACAAAATATAAAACAGACAGCTTGTTATCATTTTAATTCTTCAGTTTTAATGGCAAAATATAAAACAGACAGCTTGTTATAATTTTCTTTCTTCAGTATTAGTGACAAAATATAAAACAGACAGCTTGTTATCCTTTTCATTCTTCAGTTTTAGTGACCAAATATAAAATAGAAAGCTTGTTATCATTTTCATTCCTCAGTTTTACTGAGAAAATATAAAACAGACAGCTTGTAGAAATTTTTATTCTTTAGTTTTAGTGACAAAAAATTACACAGACAGCTAGTTCTCATTTTCATTCTTCAGTTTTATTGACCAAATATAAAACAGACAGCTTGTTAATATTTTAATTCTTCAGTTAATGGACAAAATATAAAACAGACAGCTTGTTATAATTTTCATTCTTCAGTTTTATTGACTAAATATAAAACAGACGGCTTGTTATCATTTTCATTCTTCAGTTTGAGTGACAAAATGTAAAACAACAGCTAGTTATAATTTTCATTCTTCAGTTATAGTTACAAAATATAAAACAGACAGTTTGTAGAAATTTTCATTCTTTAGTTTTAGTGACAAAAAATTAAACAGACAGCTTGTTATCATTTTTATTCTTCAGTTTTAAAGACAAAATATAAAACAGCTTGTTATCCTTTTCATTGTTCAGTTTTGAAGACAAAATATAAAACAGCTTGTTATCATTTTCGTTTTTCAGTTTTATTGACAAAATATAAAACAGACAGCTTGTTATAATTTTCATTCTTCAGTTTTATTGACAAAATATAAAACAGACAGCTTGTTATCATTTTCATTCTTCAGTTTAGTGAAAAAATATAAAACAGACAGCTTGTTATCAATTTCATTCTTCAGTTTTAGTGACAAAATATAAAACTGACAGCTTGTTATCATTTTAATTTTTTAGTTTTAGTGACAAAATATAAAACAGACAGCTTATTATAATTTTCATTCTTCAGTTTTAGTGACAAAATATAAAACAGACAGCTTGGTATAATTTTCATTCTTCAGTTTTTTGGACAAAATATAAAAAATAGACATCTTGTTATCATTTTCATTCTTCAGCTTTAGTGACAAAATATAAAAAAGACAGCTTGTTATCATTCTAATTCTTTAGTTTTATTGACCAAATATAAAACAGAGAGCTTGTTATCATTTTCATTCTCAGTTTTATTGACAAAATATAAAACAGACAGCTTGTTATCATGTTCATTCTTCAGTTTTAGTGACTAAATATAAAACAAACAATTTGTTATCTTTTTTATTCTTCAGTTTTATTGACAAAATATAAAACAGACAGCTTGTTATCATATTCATTCTTCAGTTTTAGTGACTAAATATAAAACAGACAATTTGTTATCTTTTTTATTCTTTAGTTTTATTGACAAAATATAAAACAGACAGCTTGTTATCATTTTCATTCTTTAGTTTTATTGACAAAATATTAAACAGACAGCATGTTATCATTTTCATTCTTCAGTTTTATTGACCAAATATAAAACATACAGTTTTTTATCATTTTCATTCTTCAGTTTTAGTGACAAAATATAAAACAGACAGCTTGTTGTCATTTTCATTCTTCAATTTTAGTGACAAAATATAAAACAGACAGCTTTTTATCATTTTCATTCTTCAGTTTTAATGACAAAATATAAAACAGACAGCTTGTTATCATTTTCATTCTTCAGTTTTATTGACCAAATATAAAACAGACAGCTTGTTATCCTTTTCATTCTTCAGTTATTTAGACAAAATAAAAAACAGACAGCTTGTTATCATTTTCATTCTTCAGTTTTATTGACCAAATATAAAACAGACAGCTTGTTATCCTTTTCATTCTTCAGTTATTTAGACAAAATATAAAACAGACAGCCCGTATATATTATATTTATCAGTTTTACTGACACAATATAAAACAGACAGCTTGTTATAATTTTCATTCTTCAGTTTTATTGACAAAATATAAAACAGACAGCTTGTTATCATTTTCATTCTTCAGTTTTATTGACAAAAAAATAAAACAGACAGCGTGTTTTCATTTTCATTCTTCAGTTTTATTGACAAAATATAAAACAGACAGCTTATTATCATTTTCATTCTTCAGTTTTAGTGACAAAATATAAAAAAGAAAGCTTGTTATCATTTTAATTCTCCAGTTTAAGTAATAAAATAGAAAACAAACAGCTTGTTATCATTTTCATTCTTCAGTTTTATTGACCAAATATAAAACAGACAGCTTGTTGTCATTTTCATTCTTTAGTTTTAGTGACAAAATATAAAACAGCCAGCTTGTTATAATTTTCATTCTTCAGTTTTAGTGACAAAATATAAACAGAAAGCTTGTTATCATTTTCATTCTTCAGTTATTTAGACAAAATGTAAAACAGACAGCTTATTCTCATTTTCAGTCTTCTGTTTTAGTGACAAAATATAAAACAGACAGCTTGTTATCATTTTCATTCTTCAGTTTTATTGACCAAATATAAAACAGACATCTTGTTATCATTTTCATTCTTCAGTTTTATTGACCAAAAATAAAACAAACAGTTTCTTATCATTTTCATTCTTCCGTTGTAGTTACAAAATATAAAACAGACAGCTTGTTATCATTTTCATTCTCAGTTTTATTGACAAAATATAAAAGAGACAGCTTGTTATCATTTTCATTCTTCAGTTTTAGTAACAAAATATAAAACTGACAGCTTGTTATCATTTTCATTCTTCAGTTTTAGTAATAAAATATACAACAGACAGCTTGTTATCATGTTCATTCTTCAGTTTTAGTGAAAAATATAAAACAGACAATTTGTTATCTTTTTTATTCTTCAGTTTTATTGACAAAATATAAAACAGACAGCTTGTTATCATTCTCATTCTTCAGTTATTTGACAAAATATTAAACAGACAGCTTGTTATCATTTTCATTCTTCAGTTTTATTGACCAAATATAAAACATACAGCTTTTTATCCTTTTCATTCTTCTTTTTGGTGACAAAATATAAAACAGACAGCTTGTTATCATTTTCATTCTTCAGTTTTAGTGACAAAATATAAAGCAGACAGTTTGTTATCATTTTTATTCTTCAGTTTTAGTCACAAAATATACACAGACAGTCTGTTATCATTTTCATTCTTCAGTTTAAGTGACAAAATATAAAACAGACAGCTTGTTATCATTTTCATTCTTCAGTTTTACTGAAAAAATATAAAACAGACAGCAAGTTATCATTTTTATTCTTTAGTTTTAGTGATAAAATATAAAACAGTCAGCTTGTTATCATTTTCATTCTTCAGATTTAAAGACAAAATATAAAATAGCTTGTTATCCTTTTCATTGTTCATATGTAGTTACAAAATATAAAACAGACAGCTTGTTATCATTTTCATTCTTCTGTTTTATTGACCAAATATAAAACAGACAACTTGTTATCATTTTCATTCTTCAGTTTTAGTGACAAAATATAAACTAGACAGCTTATTCTCATTTTCAGTCTTCAGTTTTAGTGACAAAATATAAAACAGACAGCTTGTTATCATTTTCATTCTTCAGTTTTATTGACCAAAAATAAAACAAACAGTTTGTTATCATTTTCATTCTTCAGTTGTAGTTACAAAATATCAAACAGACAGCTTGTTATCATTTTCATTCTTCAGTTTTAGTCAAAAAATATAAAACAGACAGCATGTTATCATTTTTATTCTTTAGTTTTAGTGAAAAATATAAAACAGACAATTTGTTATCTTTTTTATTCTTCAGTTTTATTGACAAAATATTAAACAGACAGCAGGTTATCATTCTCATTCTTCAGTTATTTGACAAAATATTAAACAGACAGCTTGTTATCATTTTCATTCTTCAGTTTTATTGACCAAATATAAAACATACAGCTTTTTATCCTTTTCATTCTTCTTTTTGGTGACAAAATATAAAACAGACAGCTTGTTATAATTTTCATTCTTCAGTTTTATTGACCAAAAAAATAAAACAGACAGCTTGTTTTCATTTTTATTCTTCAGTTGTATTGACAAAATATAAAACAGTCAGCTTTTTATCATTTTCATTCTCCAGTTTAAGTAATAAAATAGAAAACAAACAGCTTGTTATCATTTTCATTCTTCAGTTTTATTGACAAAATATAAAACAGACAGCTTATTATCATTTTCATTCTTCAGTTTTAGTGACAAAATATAAAACAGTCAGCTTGTTATCATTTTCATTCTCCAGTTTAAGTAATAAAATAGAAAACAAACAGCTTGTTATCATTTTCATTCTTCAGTTTTATTGACCAAATATAAAACAGACAGCTTGTTATCATTTTCATTCTTAAGTTTTAGTGACAAAATATAAAAATCAGCCAGCTTGTTATAATTTTCATTCTTCAGTTTTAGTGACAAAATAGAAACAGACAGCTTGTTATCATTTTCATTCTTCAGTTATTTAGACAAAATATAAATCAGACAGCTTATTCTCATTTTAAGTCTTCAGTTTTAGTGACAAAATATAAAACAGACAGCTTCTTATCATTTTCATTCTTCAGTTTTATTGACCAAATATAAAACAGACATCTTGTTATCATTTTCATTCTTCAGTTTTAGTAACAAAATATTAAACTGACAGCTTGTTATCATTTTCATTTTTCAGTTTTAGTAATAAAATATAAAACAGACAGCTTGTTATCATGTTCATTCTTCAGTTTTAGTGAAAAATATAAAACAGACCATTTGTTATCTTTTTTATTCTTCAGTTTTATTGACAAAATATAAAACAGACAGCTTGTTATCATTCTCATTCTTCAGTTATTTGACAAAATATTAAACAGACAGCTTGTTATCATTTCCATTCTTCAGTTTTATTGACCAAATATAAAACATACAGCATTTTATCCTTTTCATTCTTCTTTTTGGTGACAAAATATAAAACAGACAGCTTGTTATCATTTTCATTCTTCAGTTTTGGTGACAAAATATAAAACAGACAGCTTGTTATAATTTTAATTCTTCAGTTTTAGTCACAAAAAATAAACAGACAGCTTGTTATCATTTTCATACTTCAGTTATTTGACAAAATATTAAACAGACAGCTTGTTATCATTTTCATTCTTCAGTTTTATTGACAAAATATAAAACAGACAGCTTGTTATCATTTTCATTCTTCAGTTTTACTCAAAAATATAAAATAGCATGTTATCCTTTTCATTGTTCATATGAAGTTACAAAATATAAAACAGACAGCTTGTTATCATTTTCATTCTTCTGTTTTATTGACCAAATATAAAACAGACAACTTGTTATCATTTTCATTCTTCAATTTTAGTGACAAAATATAAAACAGACAGCTTTTTATCATTTTCATTCTTCAGTTTTATTGACAAAATATAAAACAGACAGCTTGTTATCATTTTCATTCTACAGTTTTATTGACCAAATATAAAACAGACAGCTTGTTATCCTTTTCATTCTTCAGTTATTTAGACAAAATATAAAACAGACAGCTTGTTATCATTTTCATTCTTCAGTTTTATTGACCAAAAAAAAACAGACAGCTTGTTATCCTTTTCATTCTTCACTTATTTAGACAAAATATAAAACAGACAGCCCGTATATATTTTATTTATAAGTTTTACTGACACAATATAAAACTGAAAGCTTGTTATCATTTTCATTCTTCAGTTTTATTGACAAAATATAAAACAGACAGCTTGTTATCATTTTCATTCTTCAGTTTTATTGACAAAAAAAAATAAAACAGACAGCGTGTTTTCATTTTCATTCTTCAGTTTTATTGACAAAATATAAAACAGACAGCTTATTATCATTTTCATTCTTCAGTTTTAGTGACAAAATATAAAAAAGAAAGCTTGTTATCATTTTAATTCTCCAGTTTAAGTAATAAAATAGAAAACAAACAGCTTGTTATCATTTTCATTCTTCAGTTTTATTGACCAAATATAAAACATACAGCTTTTTATCCTTTTCATTCTTCTTTTTGGTGACAAAATATAAAACAGACAGCTTGTTATAATTTTCATTCTTCAGTTTTATTGACCAAAAAAATAAAACAGACAGCTTGTTTCCATTTTATTCTTCAGTTGTATTGACAAAATATAAACAGTCAGCTTTTTATCATTTTCATTCTCCAGTTTAAGTAATAAAATAGAAAACAAACAGCTTTTTATCATTTTCATTCTTCAGTTTTGACAAAATATAAAACAGACAGCTTATTATCATTTTCATTCTTCAGTTTTAGTTACAAAATATAAAACAGTCAGCTTGTTATCATTTTCATTCTCCAGTATAAGTAATAAAATAGAAAACAAACAGCTTGTTATCATTTTCATTCTTCAGTTTTATTGACCAAATATAAAACAGACAGCTTGTTATCATTTTCATTCTTCAGTTATTTAAACAAAATATAAATCAGACAGCTTATTCTCATTTTAAGTCTTCAGTTTTAGTGACAAAATATAAAACAGACAGCTTCTTATCATTTTCATTCTTCAGTTTTATTGACAAAATATAAAACAGACAGCTTGTTATCATTTTCATTCTTCAGTTTTACTGAAAAAATATAAAACAGACAGCATGTTATCATTTTTATTCTTTAGTTTTAGTGATAAAATATAAAACAGTCAGCTTGTTTTCATTTTCATTCTTCAGATTTAAAGACAAAATATAAAATAGCTTGTTATCCTTTTCATTGTTCATATGTAGTTACAAAATATAAAACAGACAGCTTGTTATCATTATGATTCTTCTGTTTTATTGACCAAATATAAAACAAACAACTTGTTATCATTTTCATTCTTCAGTTTTAGTGACAAAATATAAAACAGACAGCTTATTCTCATTTTCAGTCTTCAGTTTTATTGACCAAATATAAAACAGACAGCTTGTTATCATTTTCATTCTTCAGTTTTATTGACCAAAAATAAAACAAACAGCTTGTTATCATTTTCATTCTTCAGTTTTAAAGACAAAATATAAAACAGCTTGTTATCCTTTTTTTTTGTTCAGTTGTAGTTACAAAATATAAAACAGACACCTTGTTATCATTTTCATTCTTCAGTTTTAGTGACAAAATATAAAACAGACAGCTTATTTTCATTTTCAGTCTTCAGTTTTAGTGACAAAATATAAAACAGACAGCTTGTTATCATATCATTCTTCAGTTTTATTGACCAAATATAAAAAAGACATCTTGTTATCATTTTCTTTCTTTAGTTTTAGTCACAAAATATAAAACAGCTTATTATAATTTTTATTCTTCATTTTTAGTGACAAAATATAAAACAGACAGCTTGTAATCATTTTCATTCTTCTGTTTTATTGACAAAATATAAAACAGACAGCTTGTTATCATTTTCATTCTTCAGTTTTAGTGACAAAATATAAAACAGACAGCTTGTTATAATTTTCATTTTTCAGTTGTAGTGACAAAATATAAAACAGACAGCTTTTTATCATTTTCATTCTTCAGTTTTAGTAACAAAATATAAAACAGATAACTTGTTATCATTTTCAGTCTTCAGTGTTATTGACAAAATATAAAACAGACAGCTTGTTATCATTTTTATACTTCAGTTTTATTGACTAATATAAAACAGACAGCTTGTTATAATTTTAATTCTACAGTATTAGTGACAAAATATAAAACAGACAGCTTGTTATCATTTTCATTCTTTAGTTTTAGTGACAAAAAAATAAAACAGAAAGCTTGTTATAATTTTCATTCTGCAGTTTTATTGACAAAATATAAAACAGACAGCTTGTTGTCATTTTCATTCTTTAGTTTTAGTGACCAAATATAAAACAGAAAGCTTGTTATAATTTTCATTCTTCAGTTTTAGTGACAAAATATAAACAGACAGCTTGTTATCATTTTCATTCTTCAGTTTTAGTGACAAAATATAAAATAGACAGCTTGTTATCATTTTCATTCTTTAGTTTTAGTGACAAAATATAAAACAGAAAGCTTGTTATAATTTTCATTCTTCAGTTTTAGTGACAAAATATAAAATAGACAGCTTGTTATCATTTTAATTCTTTAGTATTAGTGACAAAATATAAAATAGACAGCTTGTTATAATTTTTATTCTTTAGTTTTAGTGACCAAATAAAAAACAGACAGCTTGTTATCATTTTCATTTTTCAATTTTATTGACAAAATATAAAACAGACAGCTTGTTATAATTTTCATTCTTCAGTTTTATTGACCAAAAATAAAACAAACAGTTTGTTATCATTTTCATTCTTCCGTTGTAGTTACAAAATATAAAACAGACAGCTTGTTATCATTTTCATTCTCAGTTTTATTGACAAAATATAAAACAGACAGCTTGCTATTGTTTTCATTCTTCAGTTTTAGTAACAAAATATAAAACTGACAGCTTGTTATCATTTTCATTCTTCAGTTTTAGTAATAAAATATAAAACAGACAGCTTGTTATCACGTTCATTCTTCAGTTTTAGTGAAAAATATAAAACAGACAATTTGTTATCTTTTTTATTCTTCAGTTTTAGTGACAAAATGTAAAACTGACAGCATGTTATCATTTTTATTCTTTAGTTTTAGTGATAAAATATAAAACAGTCAGCTTGTTATCATTTTCATTCTTCAGATTTAAAGACAAAATATAAAATAGCTTGTTATCCTATTCTTTGTTCATATGTAGTTACAAAATATAAAACAGACAGCTTGTTATCATTTTCATTCTTCTGTTTTATTGAACAAATATAAAACAGACAACTTGTTATCATTTTCATTCTTCAGTTTTAGTGACAAAATATAAAACAGACAGCTTATTCTCATTTTCAGTCTTCAGTTTTAGTGACAAAATATAAAACAGACAGCTTGTTATCATTTTCATTCTTCAGTTTTATTGACCAAAAATAAAACAAACAGTTTGTTATCATTTTCATTCTTCATTTGTAGTTACAAAATATCAAACAGACAGCTTGTTATCATTTTCATTCTTCAGTTTTACTGACAAAATATAAAACAGACAGCATGTTATCATTTTTATTCTTTAGTTTTAGTGATTAAATATAAAACAGACAGCTTGTTATCATTTTCATTCTTCAGTTTTAAAGACAAAATATAAAACAGACAGCTTGTTTTAATTTTCATTCTTTAGTTTTAGTGACAAAATATAAAACAGACAGCCTGTATATATTTTATTTATCAGTTTTACTGACACAATATAAAACAGACAGCTTGTTATAATTTTCATTGTTTAGTTTTATTGACAAAATATAAAACAGACAGCTTGTTATACTTTTCATTCTTCAGTTATTTAGACAAAATATAAAACAGACAGCCTGTATATATTTTATTTATCAGTTTTACTGACACAATATAAAACAGACAGCTTGTTATAATTTTCATTCTTCAGTTTTATTGACAAAATATAAAACAGACAGCTTGTTATCATTTTCATTCTTCAGTTTTATTGACAAAAAAAATAAAACAGACAGCTCGTTTTCATTTTTATTCTTCAGTTTTATTGACAAAATATAAAATAGACAGCTTGTTATCATTTTCATTCTTTAGTTTTATTGACAAATATAAAACAGACAGCATGTTATCATTTTCATTCTTCAGTTTTATTGACCAAATATAAAACAGACAGCTTGTTATCGTTTTCATTCTTCAGTTTTAAAGACAAAATATAAAACAGACAGCTTGTTATCATTTTTATTCTTCATTTTTAGTGACAAAGTATAAAACAGACAGCTTGTTATCATTTTCATTCTTCAGTTTTAGTGACAAAATATAAAACAGACAGCTTGTTATAATTTATATTTTTCAATTGTTGTGATAAAATATAAAACAGACAGCTAGTTATCCTTTTTTAATTCTTCAATTTTATTGACAAAATTTAAAACTGAAAGCTTGTTATCATTTTCATTCTTCAGTTTTATTGACAAAATATAAAACAGACAGCTTGTTATCATTTTCATTCTTCAGTTTTATTGACCAAATAAAAAACAGACAGCTTGTTATCGTTTTCATTTTTCAATTTTATTGACAAAATATAAAACAGACAGCTTGTTATAATTTTAATTTTTAAGTTTTGGTGACAAAATATAAAACTAAAAGCTTGTTATCATTTTCATTCTTCAGTTTATGTGACAAAATATAAAACAGACAGCTTGTTATAATTTTTATTGTTAATTTTTTTTTACATAAGTTTAGCTGGTGGCTCGTTATCGCTGGTATAGCTTTGTTTTATTAACACAATGTTTACTAGACGGCTTATTATCATTTTTCTTCTTTAATTTATAGACACAATGTTTAACAGACGACGCGCTATCATTTTTATGATTTGGTTTTATTGTCACAATATTTAGCAGACAGCTCATTATCACTTTTCTTCTTTAGTTTAATTCCCACAATGTTTAGCATATGGCTCATTTTTACTTTCCTTCTTTAATTGAATTGAAATATTGTTAAGAGAGATGGCTAATATTAATTTTCCTTCTTTATTTTAAGTTGAAAAATATTTAGCAGACTGCTCGTTATCTCATTTTATCTTTTTGTTTTCTTTTTATTTATAAAATGTTTAACAGACTGCTAATTATCATTTTTTCCTTTAGTTTTAATAACACATTTTATAAGAGGGCTTTTTTCGGCTTTTCAGCGCATTTTCGAGAAGTCGAATGCGCTATTGTATCCGTTTTGTCCGTCTGTCCGTCCGTCCTTCCGTCTGTCATCACCCTAGATCTCAGCATCCATAAGTCCTTGACCCATGATGTATATATCTTTTTTGTATGTACTGACCTGCCATTTGTCATCAACACTCAGTTACTCGATCCGACCTCTTGTGGTGGCAGCAGAGCTCCTAGAAGTTCCGTAGGACTTTAAGTCATTGTAACTTAATGGAACTTGTGAGTTGCGCACGGTGGTGTGTTTGGTGTTAAAGTTATTGGTTAGTGGTGCGAAAGCATGCAAAAGTATTAGTTTTTTTTTGTTGACGTCATTAGAAAATGTGTAAAAGTTTATAGAGTTTTACGTCAGCATTTGTGGTGACTTCAAAAAAGATCTTAGCGGCCCAGGGGCAGAAATTGAAAACTTTTTCTTAACAAGCTTCAACATTCAACTACTTTCTCCAAGATTTGCAACCACGATCTATCAAACAACAATTGACGGAGTATTTGGGCGATTAGCTGATTACGATTTAGAGTGTTTCATTTATGAGTCCTATTTCAGTGACCACAAACCACTTGTAGCTAGATTATAGAGAAGATACAATTTTTTAAAATGTAAAGAAATGACTTTTAAATATAAAAAATTTCAGGTATATTCATTACACAAGAAAATTCCTAAAAATATGTCTAATATCTAAACACAATTACTGATAACTACATAATGCTGAACTCCGCCGTAGGCGGTCCCAAGCCCGGGTGAGAGAGGAGGAGGGTTGTGCGAAGGGCTAGCAACCCTTCCCGTAAAAAAAAGCCTTGCTACAAAAACACGAGCGAAGATAAAAAAAGGAAACTCGGACCTTGGAGATGATGGATCTCTTAACAGAGAACTAATGACGCTGGGTGGCCAAAGCCAGTCGGAAACCATCCGGCAGACTACCATCCTCTCCACTAGGACCACCACCAGCGTAGGAACTTAAGGAACGTAAGGTCCATGTTCGAAGCTGGAAAAACTGCCCAAGTTGCTGCCGAAATGCGACGGTATAAACTAGCCATCTTGGGGATAAGCGAATCCCGATGGACTGGGTCAGGACAGATAAAGCTCAGCACAGGAGAACTGCTACTATATTCAGGTCAGGAAGAGGAAAACGCAGCTCACATCCAAGGAGTAGCACTGATGCTCTCCAGAACTGCTCAGAATGCCCTTATTGGATGGGAAGCCCATGGCCCAAGGATAATCACCGCAAGATTTAAGACCAAAAAACAAGATATCAATATGGATCGTCTACAGGTATACGCTCCTACCAACGACAGCAAAGAAGAGGACAAAGAGGACTTCTACAACAGGCTGAGAACCCATATCCAAAAGTGTCCCAGGAGCAATATGATTATACTGATGGGCGATCTAAATGCAAAAATTGCAAGCAGCAATAGTGGATATGAAGAATGTATGGGAACACACGGCCTCGGAGAGATGAATGATAATGGTGAGAGGCTAGCAGATCTATGTGCTGCAGATGGACTGGTCATTGGTGGAAGTCTCTTCATGCATAAAAATATCCACAAGGCAACATGGATATCACCAGATATGTCTACAGCTAATCAAATCGACCATATCTGTAAAATATTTAGAGGATCTCTCCAGGATGTTAGGGTAAAAAGAGGGGCAGATGTGGCCTCAGACCACCATTTACTGATTGCCAATCTATATCTCAAATTGAAAAAGAATTGGACAAACAATGGGAGCAAGCGCCAATGTTTTAACACTATTCTTTTGAAAGAGGAACCAAAACTTAGTGAGTTCAATCTAACTTTATCCAACAAATTCCAAATTTTACAAGATCTAGGTAACGAAGAGACAATCGACCAAAACTGGAAAAACATTAAAGAGATACTCACTACAACCTGTGAAGAAGTGTTGGGCCCCAAACAACAAATGCATAAAGAATGGATCTCTAATGAAACCATGGAGAAAATCCAGCATAGGAAAAAGAAGAAGGCAAAGCTTAACAACAGCCGCACCAGAACTGAAAAAAACTAGAGCATCAGAAGAATACGCTAAAGCCAATAAAGAAGTTAAAAGCAGCATAAAATCAGATAAAAAAACTTCATGGAAGGATTAGCTCTTGAAGCAGAAAAAGCAGCATATCATGGTAACACAAGAGAACTATTCAACACAATAAAAAAGCTATCTGGAAAATTCAAAAATCCAGTGAGACCTGTTAAAACTAAAGATGGAAAATCAATACCTGATGAAGAGGGCCAGAAAAAAAGATGGATAGAGCATTTTCAAGAACTCCTCCACCGACCAGCCCCACAATACACCCTCAATATTGAGCCAGCTGAACAAGATCTAGAAATAGATTGCAGCGCACCCACAAAACAAGAGATAAGCAGAGCAATTAAATAACTAAAGAAAGGCAAAGCGGCTGGTCCAAATACAATACCGGCAGAAGCCCTGATGGCAGATATTATGACTAGCTCTGAAATACTGCACATTCTTTTCAAGAAAATATGGGAGGAAGAACAGATTCCAACAGAGTGGAAAGAAGGACATCTCATTAAGCTCCCGAAGAAAGTTGATCTTAGCTCATGCTCAAACTATAGAGGAATAACACTGCTATCCATACCAAGCAAAGTATTTAATAGAATATTGCTAAACAGAATGAGAGAGGCAATAGACACCCATCTTAGAGACCAACAAGCAGGATTTAGAAAGGATAGATCATGCACTGACCAGATTGCCACACTGAGAATTATAGTAGAACAATCCCTTGAGTGGAACTCACCATTATACATCAACTTTATTGACTATGAGAAGGCGTTTGATAGTGTAGACAGACCAACCCTGTGGAAGTTGCTAAGACACTACGGTATACCACAAAAGATGACTAACATAATTAAGACATCTTACGAAGGCCTTACATGTAGAATCATTCATGGACAAAAAACAACAGAGGCTTTTGGGGTAAAGACTGGAGTCAGACAAGGGTGTTTGCTTTCGCCCTTCTTATTTTTTGCTAACCATTGACTGGATAATGAAGATGTCTACAGAGCAGAAGAGAAATGGTATCCAGTGGACACTATGGAAACAGCTTGATGACCTGGATTTTGCGGATGATCTGGCCCTAATATCACACACACAGCAACAGATGCAGGAGAAAACTAACTATGTAGCACAGTTCTCTTCCTGTGTTGGCCTAAACATCCACAAGGGAAAAAGCAAAGTCCTTAAAATAAATACATCAAGCACCACCCCAATAACACTGGGAGGATCAAATCTAGAGGAGGTGGATAGCTTTACATACCTCGGTAGCATCATAGACATGCAGGGAGGGACAGACGCTGATGTTAGAGTGAGAATTGGCAAATCAAGAACAGCATTTAAACAGCTAAAAAAAGTTTGGAGTTGCAACAACTTGACCCTCCAGACCAAGTTAAGGGTATTCAACACCACAGTAAAGCCTGTCCTTCTATGTGGAGCTGAAACATGGCGGATTACAGCAGCCGTTTCGAAAAAGCTTCAAGCATTTATAAACACATGTCTCAGAACAATTCTCCTAATCCGTTGGCCCAATATCATCACCAACGAAGACCTCTGGCAACGTACACAACAAGAGCCAGAGGAAGAACTAATACGTCAGCGCAGATGGAGATGGATTGGCCACACCCTCAGAAAGCCTACATCCAGCATTGTGAGACAAGCCCTCACTTGGAACCCCCAGGGTAAGAGAAAAAGAGGTCGACCCAAAATGACATGGAGAAGGGAACTGGAGACAGACTCCAAAAAGAGTGGGCACAGCTGGGACAGCTAGAGAGATTGGCACAGGACCGGGATGCCTGGAGAGTCTTTGTTCGTGGCCTATGCCCCAGATGGGACGACAGGCAGTGATGATGATGATACATAATGCTGATATCTAACATAAGTACTGATACATAATACGAAAATGCGCTAAGACGTCCTGAGTCCAAAAAGGGACCAGGCTTAACATTATATTTTTTTCCTTTTGAGATTATTGACACAGTGTTTAGCAGACGCACGTTGACACTCTTCTTCGTTAGTTTTATTGACACGATCTGAAGCAGACCTCTCATTATCGCTGTTTTTCTTTAGTTTTATTTACATAATTATCGCTTTTCTTCTTTAATTTTCATGGAAACAAAGTTTAGTAAACGGCTTAGTTTTACTTTCCTTCTTTAGTTTTTATGAAACAATGTTTAATAGACGACACATCATAACTTTTCTTCATTAGTTTAATTGCCACAAAATTTAGCTCATTATCAGTTTTTGTTGGTTTTTTTTTTTTTTTTTTTTTTTTTTTTTTAGTTTGTTTGAGACAATGTTAAGCAGACGGCTCGTAATCATTTTCCAACTTTAGTGTGATTGACACGATGATTAGTAGACGTCTCGTAATCACTTTGATTTTATTGTAACATTGTTTAGTAGATTGCTCTTTATTACTTTTTATCTTTAATTTTTATTTACACAATTTTAAGCAGACTGCACATGACCACTTTTTTCATTAGGAGATAGCTCATTATAGATTTTCTTTTTTATATTTATTGACATGATGTTTAGGAGATAGCTCATTATAGATTTTCTTCTTTATATTTATTGACATGATGTTTAGGAGATAGCTCATTATAGATTTTCTTCTTTATATTTATTGAAACAATGTTTAGGAGATAGCTCATTATAGATTTTCTTCTTTATATTTATTGACACGATGTTTAGGAGATAGCTCATTATAGATTTTCTTCTTTATATTTATTGACACAATCTTTAGGAGATAGCTCATTATAGATTCTCTTCTTTATATTTATTGACATAATCTTTAGCAGATTGCTCATTATATATTTTCTTCTTTATTTTTATTGACACAATCTTTAGCAGGTAGCTTGTTATCTTTTTTCTTATTCATTTTTTCGATCAGTTTTTAGGAGACGGCTTTTTATAATTTTTCTTCTCATGTTAAATTGTCCATTTATTCAATTGTCTGCTCATTATTCCTATTTCTTGTTTAATTTTATTGACACAACATGAAGCAGACGGCTCGTTATCACTTGCGTTCTTTAAATTTATTTACACATTGTTTAGCAGAAGGCAAGTTAAGTTTTATTGTCACATCGTTTAGCAGATGGCTCATTATACCTTATTAACACAATGTTTAGCAGACGGTAAATTGACAGTTTTATTGTTTAGTTTTGTTGACATTATTGAGAAGACGGCTCAGTATCACTTTTCTTCTTTAAATTTATTAACATAATGTTAAGCAAATTGCACTTTATTGCTTTTCTTCTTTAGTTTCTTATAACACACTGTTTAGCAAACGGCTAAGTTTTACTTTCCTTCTTTAGTTTTAATGAAACAATGTTTAGCAGACGACTCATCATCACTTTTCTTCTTTAGTTTAATTGCCATAAATTTTAGAAGACTGCTCATTGTAAGTTTTTTTGTTTAGTTTGTTTGAGACGATGTTCAGCAGTCAACTCGTCATTTTTTCACTCTTTAGTTTTAGAGACGTTATCTCTTTTTTCTTTAGTTTTATTGACAGAATATTTGGTATACACTGCGTTGTCATTTTTCTTCTTTAGTTTTAGAGACGCTATCTCTTTTTTCTTTAGTTTTATTGACAGAATACTTGGCAGACTCTGCGTTGTCATTTTTATTTTTTAGTTTTAGTTACACAATGTTTAGCAGACGGCTCGTAATCATTTTCCATCTTTAGTTTAATTGACACAATGTTTAGCACACTGGTCATGGCCACTTTTTTCTTTAGTTTAAATGACATATATTTTTTTAAAAACGGCTCGTTATAGCTTCTGTTCGTTATTTTTATTGACACAATGTTTAGGAGATAGCTCATTATAGATTTTCTTCTTTATATTTATTGACACAATCTTTAGCAGATGGCTTGTTATCTCTTATCTTATTCATTTTTTTGGTCAGTTTTTAGCAGACGAGGGGTGCGGTGGTCTACGTGGTAGCGAGCTGGACTACCGATCCGCAGCAAGAACCCGTGTCGCGAATTCAAAACCACGGATCTGGCAAGGCCCCTCGGGCATTGTGCTAACCACACAATCCCGTGCTCGTTAGTGGTCAATGATACTTGTGAACTCTACTTCACTTGCTCCCATGAACCTTCATGGTCTGTAAGGGATACTTATTTTTTATTTATTTTTTTAGCAGACGGCTCTTAAACATTTACTCTTTTGTTTAATTGTCCCATTATTCAGCAGTTGGCACATTATGCCTATTTCTTTTTTTACTTTTATTGACACATTATGAAGCAGACGGCTCGTTATCACTTGAGTTCTTTAAATTTTTTGACACATTGTTTAGCAGACGCTAATTATCACTTTTTTAAATAGTTTTATTAACACAATGTTTAGCAGACGGCAAATGGAGAGTTTTTTTGTTCAGTTTTATTAACATTATTGAGAAGACGGCTCAGTATGACTTGTCTTTTTTAGTTTTATTGACACATCTGAAGCATACTGCTCATTATCGCTTTCCTTCTTTAGTTTTATTGACATAATGTTAAGCAGCATGCTCATTTTCGATTTTCTTTTTTAGTTTTTATGGACACAATGTTTAGCCAACTGCTTAGTTTTACTTTCCTTCTACCAACAACTTCTTCAATCACATCTTTCGCTCTGCCTATACTCCCATTCGTCAGATCAGTTAAATCCGTCATTACTTAACAGATAGTGCAACAAAAACTCTAGTCTGTGCTCTTGTTCCAGCTCGTATTGATTACTGCAATTTTCTTCTGTCAGGTGCGCCAAAACAATGCATTGAAAAACTACAGAGAGTTCAAAATTCAGCTGCCAGATTAGATCTAAAGGCAAAAAAACATGACCATGTTACTCCGCTACTTTACTCACTTCATTGGCTACCTATACAAGCCCGAATTGATTACAAACTGGCCGTTCTGTGTCACAATTTCTTTTCTGACTCATGCCCTTCATATCTTACTTAACTTTTGTCAGTCTACTCACCAAGTCGTCAGCTACGCTCCTCTGCGGATACACGCATTCTCTGTGTTCCTAAGATAAGAACTAAAACATTTGGCGAAAGGTCATTCTCCTTTTGTGCAGCCAAACAATGGAATTCTCTTCCATTACACATCCGTAGCATTTCAAATGCTAAGTCATTCAAAACTGTACTTAAGACACATTTAAAAAAAAATTATTTTCAATAATAATAAAACCACATTTTTTAAATGATTAACGTAGCTGATGTATTGAGTATACCGTATTTTCATTTCTGTAGTTCATATGCTATGAATGTTTCTTTTAATTTATATATGTATTTTTGTTTCCATGTAAAGCGCTGTGAGCCTGGCTCCTTGCTGCGATACAGCGCTATATAAATTATCATTTTATTATTATTATTATAAACCACTTTTACTTCTCAGACTTTTAAAATTTATCAAATACATATCTGGTTGACACTTTAGAGGGGTGGGAGGGGCTTAGTGGCTAGTGCTCAGTACTTCAGCATAAAAGGGTCATCATTTCTAAAATGGGAAAATGTCACAGCTCATTTTGTAATGTTCTATTTTTAGACTACATTTTAACGGAACAATGTTTCAAGGCATATATACAGTCAAAGCACTATGTTTCTCAAAATTGTTAGCTTAGTAAAATTACGATTTATTATTATTATTATTATTTATTTTTTTTGCAAATTCAATAAGCTGTCTTAAATTAATGAACAATTAAAAATTAGCTGATAAGATCAATCATTCTCAATTTACCTACATTCACGTATTGACTTGTATCTTTTATTAATTTTTTATGAATTTTGTCCTTACAAAAGATAAATTTAGATATAATATTTCTATGGATAGATTTCCGCCATATTATGACGAGGCCAATCGTCTGAAAAGCCATAACTTATAACTATTTATAGGGGTTAGGTCCAACAACGTAACAGGAGACAATAACTTTAATATGGTCAGAGATCCTGTAAAATCTGATGATGGGCATTGGAAAATTTGTTAGGACACTACAACAACTTTGTAATATGTGATCACCTGTTAGTTCCTGATGATGGTTAAATACATGCATGTGAGCATGTGCTAACGTGTTGGTACATGATGGCGGACTAATTGAAATAAGAGTTGCACGCTGACTCACGCCAAACACAGATGAATAACCAATAGCAATTGATAGAATTATATAGGCCAGACAAAACCATGGTGTGGTCAGGGCCAGGGTCCTTAAAAACTGGACCTAAACCTTTAAGCGTTCTCTCTCTCCCTCAGAAAATTCAAAGTGCCAGACCACTAGTTCTGCAGTGTTAGACTGTTGAACCGAGTTAGAGCCAAGCAGAGAAGTCTGTTTTCAGGTTTAAGTAGTTATTACATAGAATAGTTCAAATGTATTTTGTATATGCTACGGTTAAATGCTTTTATACTTTGTAGGGTGATTGATATGTTTATTGATAGTTAAGGTATTCGCTATTATAGTTTTCAAGTAGTTTTTAGTAAGTCTTAATAGGCGATAGTCAGGACTAGCAGTCAGACAAACATAGAAGTGCTGATGTTGATGAATGGGGACATCTCTACACGGGAGAAAAATTAGGACAGATGATCACGGCGGTGCAGACCAAGCTGTCGATCATTCTACAAAACCAAGGGATTGACCCCGGACTGACCTCGGGGAAGAGAATCTAAAAAACGCAATTGGTAGACGACACGCCTGACTGAGGAGTAGTGACGTAGATGTAACAGCCACTCATCTAATGGCCACAACCACCGACCAGAGGGAAGTTGGGTCATACTATACTAAATCCTTATTTGCATTGTTAATTATTAATCATATATTCATGTTAACCATATGTTCTTTTAATCCATTCGTTTTTGTACATAGATCAAAATAGATTTCATGTATTATATATTCTCTGAGTTTTTGTACTGAGGCGTTGTGATTTTTTTATTATTTGATATTTCAATATTTGAACTGTAGTTCTGGTTTAACACAAATACGTATTTAGGATAGATGTTGTACTGTTGGTTGCTAGAGCCAAATTTATTAATATATAGGCTACCCTAGACAACTAGAGTCATGTGAGCTGGTGTCTATACCCTAAAAAAGAATCAGGTCACAACACTGTCGACGATTTACAAAACACAAACATTGAAACTTCTACTTCTATAAATTAGCTTATCATCATTCCTAAGGTATCTGGAATTATTGTTGCTTGATAAATAACAGAGTTAACGAAACTATATAAGCTAATTTATCATCGTTAAGGTGTGTAAAAATGTTAAATCAAATATTAAAATGTCAAAATTGAGCTGTGAATTCACACATAAAAATAACTGACAAAGTCAAGGGCTAAAGTGGATACCCACGGAAACTCAACTCTAAATTATATTGACTTTTATGTTAGTATTTGAAAAAATGGTTTGGCCGATGGCCAATGGATTAAAATTTTCTGTAATGTTCTGTGCGTGTGTGTGTGTGTTGTGTGTGTGTGTGTTGTTTGTGTGTGTGTGTTGTGTGTGTGTGTTGTGTGTGTGTGTGTGTGTGCGTGGGTGGGTGCGTGCGTGCGTTGTGTGTGTGTGTGTGTGTTATTTTAAGGTTTTATTAATACTTTAAGATTAATTAAAAGTTATTTTACAAGAATTTCAAAGAAATATATATGATTATCATGTGTTTATTCGCATATCATTCTCACAGAAAAATTAAAAAAACTATATGAAACTTAGAACCGAACCATATGGGAATGGGAAATAGGTTATTGGCCCTGAAAAGGACCTTGAAAAAAAAATTTAAAAATTATTACCTGGAAGCTCTCCATGCGAGGAGAGCGACCAGTAAAAAAATTAAAAGTTTAAAAAAAAACTTCAGGCGGACCAATCGCTTGGCCACCTCAAAATGATCCAACTTGCTATGGATCTCTTCTAATGCTTTTTCATTCTCCTCCTTCTTTCCCCCTTCTTCTTGCAATTCCGGCCAGAACTGTGCGTCCATCTCTCGCAGCTGGCCATCTAGCGATAAATCGTTGACCGACGAGTTTTCACTGCCCGCCTCTTGATTGTCTACTGGCGTGTCCATTTCGATGCTCGGGACGTCATTTAGCGTGTCTCCAGATTGTTGAGACTCTTCTTTGATATCAGAGTATTGCGTTGACACTGAATCTTCGGAGACAAATGACCTGGAACACTGGACATCCGAGGCGTATTCGGTTTTGACCTCAGAGATGCCAAATAAAGTGCTGTCCTCGCTGGCTACATTGAAGGCCGTCTCCCCGAACTCGTTAAAGCTGGTGCAGGTTGGAGCAGTTCTCTCAATGCGTCTGCGCCGAAAGCGATGCCTGATGGCCTTGAAAAACTTCCTGGTCTTCCTACATGGCCGGGCGTCTGGCGCTGGCGTCTTTGGGCGGAAAAGAGGATCCGGAACTTGACCTGGAAAAAAAGTGTCAGCCTTACATGGCCGACATAAAATTATATGGGCAAAGAACTTGCCCAGGCGCTTCGTCATTTTTAATGATGACTCAGCGGTTGATTGATCATGAAAAGGGAAACCGCTATATTTATTTTATAAGCGGACCTCCAGGAAGACATTTAAAAAATATCCTTTACAAAATGGTGCTGTAAAAAATAATTAAGTCACTCTATTGTAAAATAGGCATATAGGTAGGTCTTATAGACGAAACTACAATAGTAAAATATTAAATAAATAAATATAGTATGCATAAATAAAAGAACAACAATACTTTTAAAAAAATACTACCTATGGAAATCGATGTATAAATAAATTTGATTACGTTTATAATTATTGTCTAACACTTTTATATAATAACCGTATATATCGGCGTATAACACGCCCCTTCATTTTAAGAGGGAAATTTCAGCAAATAAAAAATCAAACATTATAACGGCGTGCATCATTTGCCTCCAATTTTTAGGATACATTAGTGCGTGTCTTAAGCCGATAAATACGGTACTTTTTATTTTGACATACTGAATCAATCCTTCTTGGTGACAAGTGACGGGTGGCTATCCCATCTCATCTATACTTCACAAAGTTTTCATGACTGTGCATTACTGGCGATTACACAACGATCGATTGAATTAATTAATAATAAACTATGAACTATTTTATTATTCATTTTTATTTTGTATGTTTATCTTCAATTGAAAGTGTAAGCATCTTTTGTATGGAACGGATTCACAAAAGAAAACATTGATAAACTAGAAAAAAAATTAAAATAAAATTGCCTGCTAAATTAACCTATATTATTGAATAATATAAGAATCTGACATGAGTAACACAATTAATTAGTTAAATAATAATTAAACTATAAAAACTAGATGATAGAATAAAAAATGCAAAGAAGTAGTCTTTAATAGTCAAGAATAAAATATAAGACAACTATTTAAACTTGTAAATACAAGACACGTGTCACACTGATAATCTAATACAACCCTCAGATAGACTAGGTGATAGAAGCACTCAAAACTTAATTACATACACATTCTCGTTCTTCCCCTTCTTAGAATTCTGACATGGCAAGAGCTGCCTGAGGGAACACAAGGAAAACCAGCAATATATTAACATTTAAAACTAATAAAATGCACGAATAAAAATAATCGAAGAAAAAACATTGCGTTGATTTGTGATTGAGATTGTAATGTGAGTAAATAGCTCTGTGGACTGTACAAAAACGTTGGTACTGTGACATTTAAATTTTAAATATTGAGGATGAATTCTCACCACGTTTTGAAAAAGACTAAATTATAAAAATTTTAATAATAAGAATAGAACTCTTTAGACACGGTAGTAGGGTTTTCTTTTCTTTCTTTTTTTTTTTTTAAGTCAATTTCGAAAATAAATAAATATTTTTTGTTTCACTTTTTTCGAAAAGAAATGAAAATCGTTAATCTTTTTTAGACATAATTCTTTTTCGTTTAAAGTTGTACAATTTATTAACAGTGAAGTAATCTCAAAAGTAAATACTAAATTAGTAAATAGTATTTGAATAAGTGCATTCAGGTGAGTTTTTAAAAAAAGAATTATTTTTCATTTCAGTTTCTTATAGTATTATAGTATAGTCAGTTTAGAGTATAGTAACAAAAAAATAAAACCCCTTCTTACTTTTACTAATTCACTGTTATTCAGATACATACAATAAGTTATTGTCAATAAGTAATAAAAGAAGTATTTAATGGTTAAATATGCGTTTTTTTATGATTCATGTGTTTTTATGACTTTAAAGGGTGTTTTAACTTAAAAAACTTGTTTTAAAATCAGAATTATAGCAGAAATCATTGTTTCTTTATATTTTTAACCACATTTGGCCAGATAAATTCATTTCTTTCACGACCCCAGACCAAACTAAATTTTAATTTTGAAAGTAAGCTAAATTTTTAAATAGTTTTAAATACTAATCAGGCTTCACCTGTAGTTCAGTAATCATTTACGATAAATCATTTCCAAATTCCCCCCCCCCCTGCCCCCAATTAATTATATAAAATTAGTACTTGGGAAATAAACCAGTTCAATGTAAGTTATTTTTTAATTGATAATGACAAACATATAAGTTTTTCTTTTAAATGTTTATTTACACCTTCAATATTTTAATGAATGGTTGTTAAATAATTACAGCTAGGGGGCTGTACACTGTACATAAATGACATCAATTACCTAGGGGGACGTGGTTACTACACATTTGTGACGAGGTGGGGGTGTTTAGGCCTGTTGAAGGTTAGTTTGATGATAACAAACATATATCTTTTGTAATGTATTGCTTCTAAATGTTTGACAATTTTAATGGCAGTCAAATAATGACACTTAGGGGCTGACCATAAACATTTGGGGTGTTGGAGGATGGGGTGAAATCCAATTGCAAGGCAGTGGAAAGCCAACACTTTATCATCATTTAAAACTAAACACAAACCATAAATGAATGCAGGACGCAATAATCTTCTTTACAGAAGGAGCATCTGTAACATACAAGATAAGCTAAGAAATTTTGATGTGAATTAATTTTCCCCATAAATACTGCAGGATAACCATCATTTAAAACTCTAATAGGAATGCAGTGCTAAACATAAGCGAAGGATAAGCGTAGAACGCTGAATTTTCTGTAAATAAGGAGCGTCTGTAACAGATTAGGTTCATTAAGATTTAAAATAAGAATAAAGGTAGGAATGGAGACAGACGTCCGGAAGTACTTCGGTAGTATTCCGATGTTTATATGTTAATTTTTAGTCTACTTCCTTTTTCAAAGTTGCAGTCCTCAATTATTTAAAAATGTACCCCTCAATACATTTTTACTTATTATATATGTAAGTGTGCGTATAGGGCCTTAAACTATATAAATAGGATGTAACACTTTCCAGTGACTCTGAAATTAAAGTATCTGACAAAATAAAGTTGTGTGTGTCTTCTAACCTCCATTTTGTTTGTTTGCTGTAGTTTAAAATGTTTTGTTATTGTTGTTTTTTTAAATTATTTTTTTATATATATTTTTACTCAATAAGCACCGATTGATCTACTAGGTATTGTGTTATATGATTTTAAAATATTGTTTGTGTGTGTGCATATTTGCTTACCTTCATTTTAAATTGACTCATGACAATACGAACTATCCTCTATTAACATGTACAAATGAATTTAAGAACTTATTTTAGACCTACAACTTTTAATCATAAATTAATTATAACCAATGGATAAAAGGCTTTTGAACACGTCACTTTGTGTGAATGAAACAATGAGAACAAAGCATTACTAGTAGAGTCAAAATAAGGTTGAAGGTGAATGGTTGCCAATGACCATAAGTCTGCACATGGTACATTGTGTTGTTCCATGCTAATACCTGCATGAATATTTCTTAAATTTTGGATTTTAAAAATTACATTATTGTCTTTTTTTTTCTAAACTTATACTTATTTGGTTTATTAACGAGAAGTTGTTAAAAAATATTTTTTTATTATTATTGTTAAACATTATAAAAATGGAATTTTTCACACTATCAATGTACTCATTACAATAACAACAACAAATCGAGGTTAGAAGACACACACAATACTATTTTTGGAAAATGTTACATATTAAATATGTATAATAATTTATAAATCTAAAGTTTGAGGCCCTTTAAGCACAGTTTCACAAAAATATGGACTGAGCAGTAAAAGTGTCTTTTTTAAAAAAAAGGTTTAGGTTAACCAGTCCTCTTAATCGAACTAAGTTGAATACATATCCTAACATGCAGTTTGAATAGTCTTAATACATAAAATTTAATATTTATCAATATGGTTTTCATCTTTGTGTGAACAATTTTTAAAAAATGTAATTTTGTTTTAATTCGCTGTTATGACGGTAGTGTTACAGAGGTTAACACTACCGGTTGGTAAATAATAGGTGCTTGGATGTCAAATCAGACAAATTTTGATATACTTTCTTGTTGATTCACAAAACATAGTAAAAATTGAGAGATGTTTAAGACTATTACCAATTCTTTAAAATTTCTGTCAAAGTACCTAAATTAATTAATTAGTTTTAGTAATGGCATAAAATGATTAATCAACTCTTCACCTCCAAATTAAAATTTTTAAAACCTAAAAAAAAAAGGTACTGTAATTTTTTTAACTAGAACAATATTCAACCCAAGATTTGCTTATATTAAAAAAAAAAATTAGCCACATTAAGTTTTATTTTGTCTTTAATAATTTTTAAAATTATATATTATTACTATTTTTATGTGTTTGTAGGTGGTCCCCAAAATGAAAGTCAAAGTCTTATTGTTGACTGTGTTTTAAATCACCTCAATGATTCTGACTTTGACTTCTCTGAGTTAGATGACTCAAGTTTGTTAATGACAAGCTTAAGGTACAGATGTCCTCATTGATGAAGACAACAATGGTGAGGTAATCTCTTTCACGTTCACTTCTTCTTCAATAAAATGGCTCTCCCCAAGGAGACCATTTAATCTACCTGGAAAGATCAACAAACTTGATTTTGGTAGTGGGTATTTATCTTCCTGAATTATTCATTAAAATTTTTCAAGGCTGAAATATTTGAAAAATTGAGCTGAACAAACAAATTTATATTATTATATTAAAAGTATGAAAACTTCTGATGCACTTACTAAGAAGATGCATTGTTTTACAAACACCACTATCATTGGAAACTTAGGATTAATAGCAAATAGGAACAGAGTTATTTCATAGCCAAATGTTATGACTGTGAATTGATATAGGCTACTTTTAAAGCGCTTTAACAAGTTTGCTGGGCATAACCATCAACAAAACAACAGCAAATAAATCCTGAAACCTCAACCCATCATTGAGATAATAAGTACACATTGCTTACAGCTGTACCCCTCATGGAAGCAATAAGGAACACACTAACAGCTGCATCCATTGCTTAGCCAATTAAAGCTCATTCTTTACAGTTGAACAGATCATCAAGTCCAAAAGGTCACATTTCTTACAGCTGTACCCCTCATGAAAGCAATAAGGGACATGCTAACATCTGCATCCATTGCTTAGGCAATTAAGGCTCATTCTTTTCAGTTGAACAGATCATCAAGTCCAAAAGATCACATTTCTTACAGATGCCCCTAACAAGGCAATAAGGGCAGATTGCTTACAGCTGTACTCAGCAAGGCAGTAAGGGCAGATTGCTTACAGCTGGACTCATCAAGCCAGTAAGCACATATTGCTTACAGCTGCACTTATCAAGGTAATAAAAGCAGATGCTTACAACAGCCATCATCAAGGCACTAAGGGCATATTGTTTACAGCTGGACTCATCAAGACAGTAAGGGCAGATTGCTTACAGCTGGACTCATCAAGGCAGTAAGGGCAGATTGCTTACTGCTGGACTCATCAAGGCAGTAAGGGCAGATTGCTTACAGCTGGACTCATCAAGGCAGTAAGCACATATTGCTTACAGCTGCACTTATCAAGGCGATAAAGTCAGGTTGCTTACAGCAGCCATCTTCAAGGCAGTAAGGGCAGATTGCTTACAGCTGGACTCATCAAGCCAGTAAGCACATATTGCTTACAGCTGCACTTATCAAGGTAATAAAAGCAGATGCTTACAACAGCCATCATCAAGGCACTAAGGGCATATTGTTTACAGCTGGACTCATCAAGACAGTAAGGGCAGATTGCTTACAGCTGGACTCATCAAGACAGTAAGGGCAGATTGCTTACAGCTGCACTTATTAAAGCAATAAAGTCAGGTTGCTTACAGCAGCCATCTTCAAGGCAGTAAGGGCAGATTTCTTACAGCTGCACTTATCAAGGCAGTAAGGGCAGATTGCTTACAGCTGCACTAATCAAGGCAGTAAGGGCAGATTGCTTACAGCTGCACTTATCAAGGCAGTAAGGGCAGATTGCTTACAGCTGCACTTATCAAGACAGTAAGGGCAGATTGCTTACAGCTGCACTTATTAAAGCAATAAAGGCAGATTGCTTACAACAGCCATCATCAAGGCAGTAAGGGCAGATTGTTTACAGCTGGACTCATCAAGACAGTAAGGGCAGATTGCCATCATCAAGACAGTAAGGGCAGATTGCTTACAGCTGCACTTATCAAGGCAGTAAGGGCAGTTTGCTTACAGCTGGACTCATCAAAGCATTAAGGGCAGATTGCTTACAGCTTATCTTATCTTATAAGTTACAGACCCTCCTTCTGTACAGAAGATTATTGCGTCCTACGTATTTCTATGGATTGTGTTTAGTCCTGTATTCTTACTAGAGTTTTAAAAGATGATAAAGTGGTGTTTTTCCTGGTTTCTTCAGGCAACCCATACCACGCCCGAATACCGGACGGAAAGAAAGAAAAAGTGTATGTGTTTGTTCTTGCATTTGGAATAAGATAGGTGTTTTTAACTTCATGTCTATTTTAGGGTTGTATTAGGTTATCTTTGTGTTGTATTTCTAAATTAGAATTAATTTCCTTATGTATAATTACTAATTTAATTTTGGTTCTTCTATCCTCTCTGCACTCATCACAGCATTAAGGGCAGATTGCATTCAGCAGCCATCATCAAAGCAATATGGGCAGATTGCTTACAGCTGGACTCATCAAAGCAATATGGGCAGATTGCTTACAGCTGGACTCATCAAAGCAATATGGGCAGATTGCTTACAGCTGGACTTATCAAAGCAATATGGGCAGATTGCTTACAGCTGGACTCATCAAAGCAATATGGGCAGATTGCTTACAGCTGGACTCATCAAAGCAATATTGGCAGATTGTTTACAGCTGGACTCATCAAAGCAATATGGGCAGATTGCTTACAGCTGGACTTATCAAAGCATTAAGGGCAGATTGCTTACAGCTGGACTCATCAAAGCAGTAAGGGCAGATTGCTTACAGCAGCCACCATCAAGGCATTATGGGCTGTTTGCTTACAGCTGCACTCATCAAAGCAATATGGGCAGATTGCTTATAGCTTCACTCATCAAGGCCGTAAGGGCAGATTGCTTATATCTGCATCCATCTTCAAAGGCAATAAAATCACATTATTTTACAGCAGGACCAATATATATGGCAATAATTGCTCAATGCAGTTAGTTGCATTAATTTACAAAGAAATAAATGAATACTTTTTAGAACTGCTCAGAGTGAAATTTAATTCTGCTGTTGATCAGAGGTTACCATTCAATATCTACAGAGGCGGATTTAGCTTTGTCTGCGTGGGGGGGACAAGAGAATATCAGGGGGTGCCGCAAAATTTTACTAATATCAAAGCATTTTGTAAATACTAGGGCTGTTATTGATTTATTTAAATGTAAACGCTAACTTTTGAAAAATTAACGATTAATTAATCGTTAATTTTGATTAAAGACAAAAAATTTAATTTATGATGTCATAAGTAACACTTATTTAACATACTTGTTGAAAATCTAAGTAACACTGGAATGTCTCCTTTATATATCAACTTTTAACCAACTACGCAAAAAGACAAGTGTGTTGACATTATTTGGCTCAAGTGATGAGTGGGTCTAATTAACAATATAACCAGCAAGCTGAACAATCATTTACATTGAAATGAGGTAACTTGTATGCTCAAAACGGTTTGGAAAGGAATGACACTATTGAATATCGGAGTTCACTAAATTTCCACCTTTGTTGAGGGTTAATGGATTCAAGAAACTTCATCTCCATTTTGTAACGCAGTAATTTATCAGCATTGCTGTTGTCATTTCTGTTTCTGAGTCAAACTCCATTACTGCCATTAGCTTAATACGCTTTTCATTTAGTTTGATAAGTAGATGAACTTTATCAACATTTTGAACATGCCCGTCAGTCAATAATTTAAAACAAAATGTTCGTGTAATCTTGAGGAAATTAATTATTTATCAGCCGCTATTTTTATTATTATTTTTTTACTTCCAATTATTTGTAAGTCATTTTCGATTAATCTTTAAAAGTAATTTAATCGTTAAACTTTGTAAGGATTAGTCTAGAAATTAATCGTTAATTTCACAGCCCTAGTCAATATTAAATATTAGCCTACTAAATTAGTACATTTTCCTAATCGTCGAACAAGTACAACAGAAGAAATAATATAAATTATATAAACAGATATGTCTTCAAAATAGTAATGTCAATTTATTTATTGATCTAAGAAAGAAACTTAGTTTATGCAAATGTATATAGAGCCCTGAGCTTTATTTAAATTCCTTTCCACGTGAAGCGAAACGATTTATCGTTGATTCAAACTCAACTTTCTCACCTAGGTCACGTTCATTTGAAATTATTGCCAATCCACAAAGACGTTTGTTTGTCATGTTGACCGCAAATAGTTTTTATGATTTTCAATCATTGCTAACAGGAAGATTCAAGTAAATTTGTATAGAGTATTGACATATTAAGAAGACCTAAGGCCATTTATTTTTCAGACAAGAGTGGCAGAAACTCTAGAAGTTGTATCTCACAAGATAGTGATGGACGTTGTGGTGCATACAAATCTTTGAAGGTATAATATTAAACGATTGCTTCTTCTAGGTTAATGTGTTTGTAAATTTTGCATAAACTTCAAAGAGAATCTTTATTTTCTTCCAACATTTGTGATGGGTCAATTCAAAATTAATAAATAACTGTGCCCTTAAAGGCATTAAAAAGATTATCTATTTATTTTAGAAGTGTATCCAAGATAGTGAAGTACGTTTCAGATTTAAAACTATAAGTTGGATCATCAGCCCTTTCATTTTACTGAGGTCGCCTGTCATACTTTATTTTTTCCAGTAATGGTTTCTTTAATTTTTTATTTTAACACCTAGTTTGAAACAATTTTCGTTAAAAAATAATTATACATCCACTTTCAGAATTTATTCTGTTATTCTAAATCTTTGAAGTAAAACTAATAATCATTATATCAATTAGAATAGGCTGTGTTTAAAAAAATTAATATTTTGCAAATTCCTTGGACATTAAACAAAGAAAAGTAAAGTAGTAACCCAAAGTCTAGACCTAGAATTATTCCCTACTTTCTGGAATTGTAATTAGGCAGCACTAACTGTAATTAGTAATAAGGTTAAAATAATTAACAACACTTAAGCTAATAGCATTTTTACAATTAATATTTTTCTTGTAATTGGTGCATGTACAATACAAACTATCAATCCAAATAAACATAGAAACCAAATGCCATTTTGAATCAAATTTGTAAATATATCCATAGCTTCTATTTCTAGTAAGCCTGTTGATCTATTTATTAAATTTTTTTAAAGGTCCAATTAAGCGCTAGAAAAATAGGCTTGAAACAACACTGAAGTCCTTTGACATTGGGCATGACTCCATGAAGGTAGCAGCTAGTGACCAAGTCTCCAGGGTTTTTGTTATATTATATGGAACAGCATAGCATTTTGTGTGGCACACAGACTACTGGTTGTGAGGCACACAGACTACAGGTTGTGAGGCACACAGACTGCAGGTTGTGAGGCACAAAGACTACAGGTTGTGAGGCACACAGACTACAGGTTGTGACTATTGTGAGGCACACAGATTACAGGTTGCCAAATACTTACATAAGGCCAGGAAGGATTGTGTTCAAAATACCCCTGATGGCATCCCATCTAACTCTTGTCTGATATAGGGATGCATCTTTTGTGAAAGAATAAGGTTAATAAGCCACCAGAGGACAGATGTGTTAGCCTCAGCACAGTACACATATGAAGAGAGTGGACCTGGTGGACATTGACAAACAACAGCTGTAATAAATTGTTATTATACACTCAGCTGTATACAAATACTTTTTTTAAAATATCAACAATATGTAGAAAGTTAAATTATTTAATGAAAACAAATTTAATCAATAATGCAGTTGTACAAACAAATTATCTGGAATGTATAATTAAATAATATTGATAACAAATAGCAATTTAATTTAGGTCAAAGGCAACATGGCCAAGTCCATTGTTATTTATAATTAAATAAATCATAGATCTTATAAACATCACAGAAACTGAAATTTAACCATGGGAAATGTAGTATTTTTGAAAGTCAAAGCCATAATGTGTTTTATAAGAACAAAATTTAAGATAATAAGTTAAGAATATGTGGGGGGGGGTGTAATTACCAAAATTGGCAGATTTTCACAGTTTTTGTTTAAAGCCAGGATCTATATCTATAATCAGTAAAAGATAATTGTATAAAACTTTAAGTGAAGGTTGGACTCAGCTTTCATACATGGGTTTCATGTCACAAATTTATTTACACTTTTCTGAAGAAACTAGATTTTTTACATTAATTAGCAAAGTTGTATTTATTAGCAAAAATAAAAAATAATTTGCCATAAAATTTTTTTATGAAAGCACTTTGAAAGCAATATTATTTTTTTTTAAAAAACACACATTACAACCACATTTGTATCTACATGTGGCAGTAAAGTAAAATTATGAAGGCAAGGTTTTATGTCACATAGATCATTTTTTATTTAAAATGTATGTAAGTAACAAATAAAGAATAACTTAATTTTTAGAGGCATGGACATGGGACTCAAATGCAGCATAATATACCCATTCTGATAAACTTTGAGCAGTCATCAATTTTTTGGTTTTTATTACATGAAAGAAAAAAAATATTGTTATAACTTTTTAAAGCACAAATAATTAAAAAAATATTTAAAAAATCAAAAATAATAAAACCACATTTCTGTAATTGATTAGTGTAGCTGATGTATTGAGTATACCGTATTGTTATTTATGTAGTTAATATGCTATGAATGTTTCTTTTTATTTATATATGTATTTTTGTTTCCATGTAAAGCGCTGTGAGCCTGGCTCCTTGCTGGGATACAGCGCTATATAAATCATCGTTTTATTATTATTAAAAGATGAAATAATGAAGATGATATTTAATAATATGACTACAATCCTTGCTTAAGGATTTTGCGTATTCAAACAAGCTTGTAGAATAAAGCACATTGATCATGCTGGTCAAGCATGTACAGTATTAGTGCCCATAGATGCCTATTGTATGAATTTGTGTAAATAATTTTTTCATGTTATTGTATTGATGAAGGCATTAGCCAAAATGTCTACTCTATTTATTATTATTTCATAAATAAAGCTTAAATTTATTTTCTTCTTACACAAATAGTTTGTGTACATTGTATTTTTTTCTAAAGTATTCATAAGATTATTCATTTAATGAAAGCATTGAATTTTACTCATTCATTCTTGCACTTGTTAGTTTTAATTTTAATAAATATTGAAAATTCCATGAAATATTTATTAGTATATATTTCTGGTGGTAGGTAACTAATTTCTAATCATGAAAAGATCTGAAAGGATCTGTTCTATTTTATAACTTTCAACTTTACTTACTTACCAAGGCTTGTATTGTTGTTGCTGATACTATGGTGATGCATAGTAAAGTCTCTTATACACTTTATAACAGATATAAACCACCAAATCCACAAAAGTTGAATACATTTAAATGGTAGTAAAACAGGAATAAGAAATTTAAAAATATTTTTCATAATTTTTATTCTACTTCTCCTTTTTATTTCTTGCTCCAATAAATTATAACAGTGACTGGTGATAATTATATGATAAGATTCTTCAAATATGCTGTCATCATCCATGTGAGAGCATTGGCAGGAGATTTTTCTTCCTGAAATACAAAATTACATTTTTTAAAATATATATTACATAAATGTTACACTGTTGCACTACATATTACAAAATATATATTATAGTAAAAATTAATTGTATTAAACATATTATTTAATTTTGAGAAATTGTAATAGATTTAAAATAAATGTTGTAATTACTATGTAAATATAATTCTGTACATTTTGGTGTAATATATTTCAACAACATAATTATGTAATTGAGCTCTTATAATTATAAATAATACTACATTCCTATTATCATCATTTTTTTATATTAGATATTAATTTATAATCAATAACTTCATTAATATGAGTCATATTATTACTTTCATTTTTCAGTATATTTTCCTACCCTAAGTTTTAAAATAGTATAGTTATACTTATAATTTTTATATACTTGATTTTTCACACTGCAGAACATTGTAAATGTAATATACATATTTGTTTTGAAAAAAAAATTAATCTTTAATAGTTAAAAGCATTAAAATAATTGGTATTAAATATATAATTATGATTATAGTTGTCTGTTTTTACTAAAACTTACTTAAAATATAATTGCTGACACAAGAATTCTTTTACAGGCATCATCATGTCTAGCAGTTTGTAGTTCATATTGTCACCCAGTCAATACTACTCCCCCCCTCAGACCTTCTCTGAGTCTGCCATTGCCAAATATGGGAACATGCAGAATTGTTTAGGTGTCATCATGTCTAGCAGTTTGTAGTTCATATTGTCACCCAGTCAATACTACTGCCCCCCTCCTCAGACCTTCTCTGAGTCTGCCATTGCCAAATAATGGGAACATGCAGAATTGTTTAGGTGTCATCATGTCTAGCAGTTTGTAGTTCATATTGTCACCCAGTCAATACTACTCCCCCCCTCAAACCTTCTTTGCGTCTGCCATTGCCAAATAATGGGAACATGCAGAATTGTTTAGGTGTCATCCTTAGTGTAGTCACCTGGAGCGGGTAGCCCCCCCCCCCCTCCCACTGAGGGGAGAAGTGATTTGTACAATTGTGGATGATACTTTATACTAAAAATAATTTCTTGCAAATATTTGTTTTTACTTTATAAGACACAGGTCCTGTACATTGAACAATTTGACCTGGCATCCATTTTTTCCCTCTCCCATAATTTCTCAGATACACATTATCATTAACCCCAAACTCTCTCTCAATGGATGTTTTGTCATGATTTAATTTTTGTGTATGTTGATGTTGGGAAACAGACTTTTGAACAGTTGGATGCAGTAGGTCGAGGTGAGTTTTAATTTTTCTACCACACAGCAATTCGCATGGTGCAACACATGTTGTTATATGAGGAGTTGTGCGGTATTTAGCTAAGAACCTGTTAATGCTTTCTCTGAGAGAAAATTTGTTACTGGTACTCATTTTTACCATAGCGGTTTTGAATATGCCTACTGCTCTTTCAGCCAAACCATTCCCTGCAGGATGATAGGGTGATGTGGTTATATGCTTAATACCATTTGCTATACAAAATAGTTTAAATTCATGAGCAGTGAAACTAGGCCCATTATCTGAAACAATTTGGTCTGGTAAACCATGGGTTGAAAATATTTCCTTAAGTTCTATAATGGTATCACTTGCAGTGATTGTGTTCATGATTTTAACTTCTAACCACTTAGAATGTGAATCAATAACAATTAAGAACATTTTTGCTAATTGAATAATTACACCAATAGTTTTTTTTTAAATTTTAAGGGATTCACAGACATTCACTTTTTGTTGGCACTTGGCAAGTGATTTATTGAATAGAAATATTAAATAGATGTTTTCAAGAAATGTTCTTTGTCTCAAAATCAGTAATGAAAACTGGAATATTTAGATCAGACCTGGGGTAAGCATTTGGTGAATAGGATATTTTAGAAGCATAAAAGCTTTATAAGAGTTTTTGTTTTTTAAATTTAACCCATATTCTTAAATAAATCAGTCATACATACCATCAATCTCCTTTTTAATGCATTGGATTTGTTCTACCTACCTACCTACCTAACTAACTAACTACCTACCTACCTACCTACCTAACTAACTACCTACCTACCTACCTAATCTATCTCTCTCTCTCTCATATATATATATGTAGCCGTCTGCTAAAGCTTACCTTAGCAGTCGGCGGTTGTTGGCACTACATGTACGCAAGCCCTCGAAGACAGTGGATTGTGTGTAACAATAAATTCAAAAAACGTGTTGCACACCCACACAGCGCGCACCATGTAGGAAGTAGAGAGTGGCAGAGTGACTTTAAATAAAAGTTCCACTTCATGAAGTTCAATTTATGATTACCACACTTTATTTAATGAAGTTTTACAGGGCTCCGCCGGTGCTGCCTTACACTAAAAATATTTAAATAAAAAAAAAAAATTGATTGCTCATTTTCAAATAGAAAATACGGCTTTTATGGAGGGTGTGGAGACATTAGTGATGTCACGTTGAAGTAGGGGTGTAAGTTTGTGTGACCAGTGAGAGGGGTGAAAAATCAGCAAAAATCACGTGACGCCACTAAGGACGGCCGCTTAATCAATCGAATGATTGTTTTTAGGAATAAATAAACATTAATAAATAATAACATTTCAAAAGTAAAAAGTGGGAACATGTTAAACCTTCCATAGCATATTTAAGTAAGCATTAATAAAAGAGGCCGCCTTAGGTGCTATAACTATTTATACACGTTTTAAAAAAACAAAATTCTTTTCTTAAGGGCCACAAGAAAGTATTTGAAGTTGCCAGGTCCTCCACCCCGCCCCCATGATACAAAACATAATCCAAATTTACAGCCCAAACCTTACAACTTATTATGATTTTATTTTTTGTTTATAAATATATGATTTTTTTATAAACCAAAAAATCTATACATTAGTATATACACATATTTATATATTTACTTACCAAACTATCATGGTAGAGAAATCGTGTATTATGTTATCAAAATGTTAATTATTTGCAATATCTTGTTCTATTGACAATATTGCAAAGTTGTGTAGTGATGTATTTTTAAATCACTCATTGTAGAACGAAGAAAAAATTTTTAAACTTCAGTTTGGAGAAACTCCTTTCACAACTAGATACACTTATAGCAATTGTTGAAACATTCTTAGCGAAAGTATAATGTTGGGTAAAGAATTTTGCAATCTATACTGTTCAATATATTTCAATAGATCAAGGGGGCATTCCCCCTCCCCCTTTCCGTTTTTCTAACATACGGCCTCTTCTTGTAGTGTAGGTAAAGCCAGGGCTGGTTTTAACCCACTGCCACCTATTCGGCCGCAATAAGTTCGCGCTTACCCCACCTATCTTATTTTTAACTTATTATCCTTATTAATACCTTATCCTTACCCAAATTGGGCCCAGCGAATTCCTTTTCGCAAACTAAGCTGCACAAGGCCCCGCAATGGCTAAGCCAGGCCCTGTGTACAGCCATAAAAACCCGGAACGTTTTTAAATATTCAACTGTTCTTTAACAATGATAATAAAGAAATTAATTCGATAACATTTCCCAATCAGTAGGTTACATGGTATAATATACGAATATTTTCTTTGCAAGAGCATGCAACTGATCAGCGGGTTATATTATTTTCTTTTATAATTATATATATGGATAAAAACATGGCGTGTTCGACTTGCTCTAGACTCTAGAGATAGAAACGCTTCTCCTAAAATTTCTCCACTCATACTTTTTCTCCTTCTAACTCGGCTTTCTGTTGATATCTCCAACTCTGTATAATTTAAAATAGCGTTCTGTATTAGTATTAGCGCATCACTTTGTTCAATGAAACGGGTTTGAATTATCATTTTTTAAAACGTGTTTCCATAAATTGACAATCTATAGAAAAGAAAAATATTGCATCCATATGAGTTGAGTTCTAGCATATGTTCTCGTTTTACTAGTTACTTCTTTACATGTCAATTTTTCTAAGACGCTTGACATTTTTTAGTATGTCTTTTTCGAAATTATTTATGTTATGGCGATGTTTTGTAATGGCAAAATTTGGATATTTTCATGTTCTTGCGCTAAATCTTAATAATTTTCCATAAAATATACCAATTCAAATTATTTACACATGACTTTAATTTCATAGGCTTAGTATTTTTAAAGAATAACCGAATGTTAATGAAAAACACATTATATGTGTGCAACTTTAATGCAATAAAAAGTAAATATATTTAATTTTTAGCAAGTTAAACTATTTTAAAATAATTTTCTAAAACTGAAAAAGTAATATAAGTTATACAATATTTGAACCACCATGTCATGTAGGTACTTTTTGGCGCATCATTCTGCGCATGTCAAAATTCTAAACAGAAACTGACACTGTCGTGGCGATATTAATTGTACACATTATTGAGCCGCGCGATGATGTGTTGTTTTTTGTGAAGTTTTCTTATGAAAGTGCCATTTGTGACGCATACCGCTTAAAATTTTAGAACAAATCGATAACCTTTTAACTGACTTTTAATTTTTGAATGTTTTGCGTTTTAAAAAAATCATTATGTAATCAAACAAATGCTGCGTGAATCCGTTAACGAAGACTCAAAATTAAAAATATTTTTGCTTCAACTTGGTTTTCCCCCTTTAAAAGAAAATTTGAGGCAGCCGGAAAGTGCTTTATTTTTCTGATGCCCCCAAATGCCACCCTTTAGATGAGTGCCGCCCTGGGCGGACCACCCCACCACCCCCAGCTACGCCACTAAATGGTATGTAACCATTCCCTATGCCGATCATAAATATTATATATTACTTATCTGATATAAAAAATATTTAACAACACATCTTTTCAGACTTACTGAATACGTCTACCATCATATTTAAATCATGCTTCCATCGGAATATAATCACACTATCACAAGAGTATAATCACACTTCGTTAGAGTGTAATCACGCTCCATCAGAGTATAATATCTCTCCCAATTGAGTATAATCACGCTTCCATCAGAGAATAATCACAATCCCATCATAATACAATCACACTCTCATCAGACTATAATCACACTCCCATCATAATATAATCACACTCCCATCAGGGTATAATCACGCTCCCGTCAGAGTATAATCACGCTCCCATCAGAGTATATAACGCTCCCTTCATAATACAATCACGCTCCCATCAGAGTATATAACGCTCCCATCATAATACAATCACACTCCCATTAGGGTATAAACACACTCCCATCATAATACAATCACGCTCCCATCAGAGTATAATCACGCTCCCATCAGAGTATAATCACACTCCCATCAGGGTATAATCACGCTCCCATCATATTATAATCACGCTCCCATCAGAGTATATAACGCTCCCATCATAATATAATCACGCTCCCATCAGGGTATATAACTCTCCCTTCAGAATATTATGACCTACGCTGTGCACTTCATCGGGGCAAGTACAAAAAGCTTCATAAAAATAAATTCATCATAAATTATGGTTGAGACTGCCAATAGGCCTATTGATAAGTAGATATATGCGATGAAAACTGGATAATTTTTTTAAGCATGACAAGATGTTTAAAACCATTAACTTTTCTTCAAAGAGCAAGACCCTTCTTTAACGAACAAACAGATAAAAACAAAAAGAACTATCAAAATGAAACTAGAACTTAGGTTCTGTGAAATCTGGAGCCTAAGAGAGTTATAGGAGCAAGAGGGTAGTTCAGAGATCATATAGAAAACGAGAGAATCGAGTATTGCAATTTATTAGCAATGTTAATGGTTAAAATTGAACGTCTATTGAAAAGATGTGTAAATTTTATTAATAAAAACACACTGCACATAAGATCATATAGAAGATCAACATTAATAATTGTTATAATTAAGCTGAAATGCTAATGTGGCTGAAGTCACTCAGAGGCTATTGGAGCGAACTGTGCTACTTAGACCTGGACTCGGTACTTAACTGGAAACATACAACCACTTCCTTCGAAAGTGTGAGTTAGGGTTTAACAAATGTAAATAAAGCCTTAACATGTTGACCGATGACAAAAAAGAAATAGCCAACAGAAACTAATAGAAATTGCTAGCAAGGTGACTTCACCCACGAGTGACCAGTGTGTTTGTATGCTAGGGATAGCAGACACACGTTCTTTGCATTCACAACTACCGGTCTTTGAAATTAGTATTTTTTAAATTTTATTTAAAAAGTTGTATAAATATAACATATACAAATATACATTTTAAACTCTTCTAAGTCAAACGCATCTAATCGAATCTGAAACAAAGGGTTCTGGCTATATTGCATGTTCCCTGATCAAACCTAGCAATCTAAATCTTTGTACTGCCTTGCTCTAACAAAACCGATCGACATATTTATAATGGTAGTATGACGCTAATGTCGGTTGCCACACGTAAACAGCGCGGGTAATTGCTAGTTACCCAGTATTTCCTTCTTTTAATATAATTTTGATTTTAATTGTTAAATAAAATAAGCAAAAATGACAACAATTGCAAAATGAAAGGTGAAATAATTTATTGACCAAAGGTCGATTATTTATAATCTACTTTTAGGTGGTAGGATAATTTTCTCCTTAATGCTTAATTAAAAGTAATAAATGAACATGCATAAAAACCATGGCTTTTACTAAATATTAAAAACACTTCATTTTTTTTTTTTTTTTTAAGTTTCAAATTTTCTATTAGCGACATTTGAAATTTCAATATAATTTTATTTGCCTTTCACAAACATAGCTTTTTATTTCGCTACAATTCGTGTCATCAAATAGGTCAGTCGAATTGCCTATAAAAACACAATCCTGCTCTCCATAACCATGACCATTGTCCGGTTGGCCACTTTCGAACATGGCTGTTTTGTAAACGATATCAATTGGCTGACCATTCTTGACCCACACAAAGTTTCCTTCTTGAGCGATATCATCGAGACCAATCCACATATAATACCTCGGAATGGCAAATGCGAGGAGAGTAGATAATTTCAATGAGTCGTCTGGAGAAAAGAGAGTGGCGCCAAAACACTGGCAATGGGACACAGCATCAGTGTAAGTGAGGGGTAAAGTGAAGTACTCAGCATTTATTGTGGTCAATCCTGAGCTGAATTCGCTATGAAAAATTGAAAGTTTAAGAATAAATTTCTTAAAATTCATAACAAAAATAATGCTCGATGTACAAATAGGACTAGTCTTTAAGGCAACATCATCACTTGAAAACAATATTTTTACTAGGAGATGGCTGGATATGATTTGTGCTTTGTACTGGGAACAAATAGTTTGGCCTCAATATTTTCCGGACCCAGCTTCTTGATCCCGATATCTGCACATTTAAGTGTAAGATTTCTTAAATTCTATTTAGTATTTGATATTATTTATTAATATGCTTATTATCGCAAATAAGGAGATTTTCCTCTATTTTGTAAAATTCAAAATAATACCCCCTCCCCAGAATAGCAAGATTCTATGTGAACTTTGTTTCGAATCGAGATATTTGCGTTGGAAAATTTGATTTGATTTGACTTGCCCCATATCTTTATATAATTACTAGAGGCAAGTACCCGGCTTCTCACGGGTTTTAAATGAGGTTTTCTGTAGAAGCATACTATACTGTTAATTTGAATGAAGTAAAATGGTACATTTACCAGCAGGTCAAATACAATTGCCTATCCGTAAAGCATAGTGTCTGCAATTCTATACCAGCTTCCCAAGACTCTGGCACACCAGTTAAGACTGCACCATTGTGGTAGTGTTATCAACACCTTTTTTAATTCCCATTACTCCAAATAGTAGAATTAAAAATTTTCTATTTTTATATGGCTTATATGAGTAAAAAAAAACCATCTATATTTGGGCACCAGGCTCCAAATAAGTGTTATAATTTTTTTTTGGTCTGTTATCATCGCACAACTTTCGAAAATTTCATACTGCTACCTAATCGGACATAGGAGAATTAGTGGTATTTAAATTTTATAAACGTTTGCCCCACATGAGCAGGCGTTTTAAATTTTTTCTTTGTTAATTTTCGTCGTGAGTGCCTCCTCAACAAATTTCCAAACTTTTATGCTAAAATCATCACCGAAAATGAGAGAATTCGTGATGAGTCTGTTTTTATATCAGAACAAATACATTTGGGCCCCGGCCCCCAGGGGAGTGATTTCTGTTTACTCCTCTTACAATTGCGGATATGTATTGCTCAACTTCCCAAAGTATCATGCTTCTACCTAAACGGGAAATAGGAGAATTAATAATTTTCACTTTTTATATCGCTCATTTATAGAAGAAAACTACATTTGGGCCCCTAGCCCTTAGAGAGATAATTTAAATATGTTTTAACCAGTAACCATTGGAGATGTGACATACAGCTCATTTAAGGAAAACAATACATTTGGGCACACCAGCCCCAACCTCAGTGAGAATTTTAAAAGACTTTTTATGAATTTCTGTTGGGAGAGTGTGCTCAATAACTTCCAAAAGTTTCATTTCTTTTCGTATACTGTAAATTTGAGAATTAAAGATAAGACGCTTTTTAATATAAGAAAAAACTACATTTAGGCCCCTAGCCCCCAGAGAGTGATTTTAAAATTCTTTTTTGCAAATTAGTGTCGGTAGAATGTACTTAACAACTTGCCAAACTTTCATGATTCTGTCTACACGGCAAATAGGAGAATTGGGGATTTTCAATTTTTATATAGGTTATATATGGAAAAAAATCATTTGGGCCCTTGGACCCCAGAAAGTAATAATTTAAATATATTTTTGCCTGTTATAATTTGGGAAATGTACTTAACAATATCCTAAAATTTCATGCTTCTGCCTACTCCAGAAATAGGAGAATTAGTTATTTTAATTTTTATATACCTCAAAAAATGGGTGAAAAAAGTTTTTTGGCCCCCGGCCCACATGAGTGGGAATTTATGAGCAATTTCCAAACGTTTCATGTTTTTACGACACGGTACTTTGGAGAATTAGTGAGGAGTTTGTTTTTAATATAAGAAAAAAACAGCATTTGGGCCCCCCGCCACCAATGAGTGGGAAGTTTAAAATTCTTTTTCGCAAATTAGCGTTAGGAGAGTTTACTTAACAACTTCCCAATGTTTTATTCCTCTACCTAGATGGGAAATAGTAGAATGGGTGATTATTAATATTTATAAAGCGTATATTAGTATATCAAACCACATTTGGGCCCCTGACTCCCCATGAGTGGAAAGTTTAAAATTCTTTCTCGCAAAATATCGTTGGGATAGCGTTCCTAACAACTTGCCAAAGTTTCATGCTTCTACCTATCCGTAAAAAAGGATAATTAGTGATTTTCAGTTTTTATATGTAGTTCATGTAAGGGAAAAAACAACATTTAGGCCCCCAGCCCACAGAAAGAGGTAATTTAAGTATATTTCTGTCTGTTACCATTGCAGAAATGTACTCAACAATTTCCTAAAATTTCATGCTGCTGCCTCCTCGAGAGATAGAGAAATTGTTAATTTTCATTTTTTATATAGCTTAAATAAAGAATTAAAAGTTTTTGGGCCTCCGGCGCCCATGGGTGTGAATTTATGGAACGAAACCTATTTAAGAACCTTCCCCATATAATTGTGTGTACGTTTACTAAATTTCACTTGACTGGGTTGTCTGGATCTTGAGTTATTACGGAACAGACAAACAGACACCAAATGCGTCTTATATATAGAGAGATTATTAGGGAGATGTGGATATCCTGCAAAGCGGATATCTGGACCAGATATTAATATTTCTGCCATTAAGAGGATTTTCCAATAACTTATTGCAGATCCGGATATGATACGAAAATCAATGTAGTAAAGCATTATTTAAAATCAAATTAAATTAAGGTTAGTGAGTTTATCAACAAATATATAAAAAGTAAAAGTTAATCAACAGAAATCAGTAACTTATTTTAAATTATTATTATTATTATTATCATTTATTTCCTTATTATCATTATTATTGTTATTATTAAGTTAAAATAATTTATTAAGATGATTTTAAAATAAGAAAACAACGTTAAAAAATTATAAATTTCTGGAAACCATATATATATATGCTAACAAATATTCCCATTCTGCCTGGTGATTTTTATATTAACCTTTGTTTCGACTTTTATGTCACAGTAATTGATTAATTCTTGTCTATAAATAAGATAATAATGGGCCATATAAAGGCATTTACTTAGAATCTGAATGTGCGGCATAATTAAGGGTGTAAAAAAAGTGACCTGAAATTAATCAGATATCCCTTTCCAGTGCACGCACGTTTCAGAAGAATCGGCAAATGACAAGCATTTAAGAAAATGATTTTCAAGTTGAATATTTAACAGATTCGTCCATTAGCATAATTCTTCCCCTTTTTAAATCCTTTATATTAACTTGGGCTTTCTGAGCCGAGCGTGCGACATAATTTTGGATCGATTTGGATAAGTCAGACCCTGGTAATTACAGACCTGTATCACTTACTAGTATCACATGTAAATTACTGGAACACATAATATATAGCAGAATAGTTAACCACCTTGACAAATATAATGCCCTATGCCCACACCAACATGGCTTTAGAAAGAACAGATCATGTGAAACACAACTGATAGGCCTAATAGATGATCTATCAAAAGGCTTAGATAATAATGATCAAATAGATAAAATATTACTAGACTTCTCAAAAGCATTCGACAAAGTTCACCACCTTAGTTTACCCAAAAAACTTAAATACTTTGGAATCTCAGGTCCCTTGCATCACTGGATCCAAGATTTCCTCCCAGAAAAATGTCAACTGCTAAGAGTAACAAAGAAAAATAAACAAATAAATTCAAAATATTTCATTCATGGAAAAGAACTAACCCAAACTAAAGATGCGAAATACTTAGGAGTCATAATAAATGAGAAACTATCTTGGAATCCCCATGTCAATGAAGTTATTAAAAAATCAAACAAAACCTTAGGCTTTATAAAAAGAAACTTTTACAAATGTAACAAAGATATAAAACTAAAATGCTATCTCACCCTGGTGAGACCTATACTAGAATATGCATCTTCAGTATGGGACCCATCCACCAAAGAAAATATTGATAAGTTAGAACAAATCCAAAAAAGAGCTGCCAGATTCATTACTGGAGAATACTCAAAACTGACAAGAGTAACACCATTAGTTAAATCATTAAACCTTGAAACACTAGAGGATAGAAGAACCAAGAGTAAATTAGTAATTATACATAAGGCAATTAATTCTAATTTAGAAATACAACACAAAGATAACCTAATACAACCCTCAAATAGACATAAAGACAAAAACACCTATCTTATTCCATATGCAAGAACAAACACATACAAGTTTTCTTTCTTTCCGTCCGGTATTCGGGCGTGGAATGGGTTGCCTGAAGAAACCAGGAAAGCCACCACTTTATGATCTTTTAAAACTCTAGTAAGAATACAGGACTAAACACAAACCATAGAAATACGTAGGACGCAATAATCTTCTGTACAGAAGGAGCGTCTGTAACATATAAGATAAGATAAGATTTCTAACACATTTCCTCGTAAGCTAGCGAGCTGAAATTTTGCAGGCAGACTGCTACGATCATAAAAATTAGGTATCAATGTTTCAGATAAATCGAATGCACTACAATTGAATTACTGAGTCTTTAAATTATTTAATTTATCTCTATGTATCACGTTATTTTTTTATATAGATTGTCGTGGTGCGTATTCTGTTCAACAACCTTTCCTGTCGCGCAATAATGTGCGCATTACATTGACAATTCTTTTTTAAAAAAATTCTCACGATCAGTGCGCGTTATATTAAAAAGGTTTTACGAGCCATAGCTAGAATTTGGTACTTTCGAATATTTTTTTTGCCCTGCGTATTATAAATGCAAACTGTACTTAATTGAAAATAGCATTCTCTTGAGTTGTGATTTTTTCTAGAGAAAATGCGTCTACCAATTAATCATATATATCGTAATTACAACCTATCTAAAATACATTTTTACAATAATAATTGTGAAATTTAATAACTAAATGTTTATTTAAATGAAACTAGGCTTTTTATTATTTTAAAATGAATACTGACTTGTGTCATACATATTTTAAAATATTTTATAAATTACTAATGCAAACTGTTTTTGAAATATTTTGAGGGTAAATCATACAACCTTGACCTTTTTCATAAAACCATAAAGAGAAAATCTCTAAAGTGATAGAGTTGATATAAGTAACCTTTTTTTAAAAAAAAAAGTTTATTTCATACTTAAACTCTGGATACTGATGATAGTAGAGGACCCCCTCATAAATGGCTGGAAGTGGATAGCTGGAGTTTAGTCCATTGGATGGTGTGCATAGCTTAGTTGATGGATTGTACATGAAACTTTGACAGTCTTGTGGGTACCTGTAAGTAGTGGTGAAAGACTTGGTAAAATAATAAAATTAAAATATGAGTATCACATGATTTCTAATAGCAACAATTACTTAACAATGGGAGTGAGATACGACTGTCAAATTAATTCCAACAGTCAACCGTGCATAAACACGCCCCATTCTTAGTAGAAACTTAGACATTAAGACAAGTTTGGCAAATTTCAAAACAATAAAAACTTCAGTTGGCTTAATGATCTAACTTTTATTAGTTTATTCAAATTGCAGCTCTTCATTGAAAACACTGTGATTCCTTATGAGTTTAAAAATAGTTGATTTCTCTTAGTCAAAAAGAAATTTTGTTGACGTAACGGTATTAAAGTCAGAATTGTGTCATTTATATGGGGGATAACTCTGTGAAAGCAATTGCATTCTCATATTATTTCTTCGATAGTGAAGCGTCCTCAAATGATTATTCAGTACTTCAAGTCCATAACTATTAAATTAAAATTTTCCTAAACTCCACAAAGAAAGAGGCTAAATTCCTAAAAAATTCCGATCTATCAGAAACAAAACACGTTCCGCTGAAACAAATCGAAAGTCATTAGTCCATATATATTTCTGTTTACACTGCTGGAAACGACTGCATCATGTTTCTGATACAACTATAACAAATTATATTATGTAAACCGATTTTAAAAAAAAATTATTTTGGAAATACTATGATTCTTTCAATCTTTTGTTTACTTAATTGTATTTAAGTAACGTATTCAAAGATTATGCAATGTTATCAACTTACAATTCCTCCCATAGAATATTTGGCAAAACAGAGCGTTTAGTAAGTTTTGTTTCTGTATTCAAAACAACAACATCAAAAAATGAATAAATAAAAATAAAATAAATGTATTTAACAAATCTTTTAAAGACTACTCGTTACTCAATACATCATTTAAGGTTTGAGCTTTTTTATTTTCTATTTTGTTTAGTTTTGTAGACCTTTCTAATTTTTAAAATTACAAACAATATTGTTTTAAATCAGAAGTTCCACTCTTTTTCCGCAATTTTCAATAAATTCCCTTTAATGCTAAGAACTGAACCGCTTGTCAAAAGCGCACAAAGGGTGTATAAAATAAATCAGGTTTTGTGATAAAAATGGGTTTTCTTCATTCGGCCCTTATTGGATCGTGGGCGCGGCAATAGTTTGTATTTCCGTTACCAATAGGTCTTACTATGCTAAATATTATGGGGAGTTTAGGGCGGTTAGGGCGCTGCGTATGTTTGGCCTTTGAGGTGCCGCGGGTGAGTCCAGGTGACCAGAGCCGCTAGTCCAGGACTACCGGGTGTGGCCGGAGGTGCGAACTGTGGCGTTTAGTTGTTACCTCGCTTGAATTGGGAATCAAGAACATAGGAAACACGAGCGGGGCTTTGTGGACGGCAGCTGACCACGGGCAAATAGTCTAGCCCAGGTGTCAGGTATGGCAGACCGTTGGCCGAAGGTAGATGAAAGGGCCGACAATTGAGAGCTGGTCAGAGCAAAGGAAAAGGGGGGATTACTGACCATTGACAGGGTACACCCACCTACCCCCATCTTACTTAGGGGTAATACAATTTGATTGTGGGACGTGGTGGTCGAGAGGTAGCGCTCTCGACTGTCATACCGATGGTCACGAGTTCGAATCCACACGAAAGTGAGGATTTGCTCTAGGGGCCTGAGGAGTCCCCGAGTCACCCAGCTCCGAATGGGTACCTAACTAGACAATAGTTAGGCGGCTGGGGTAATGCGTGGAACCCCTATAGCCGTGGCCTGTGACCGCTACATCACTTGCCAACAGATCATCTCTCATGGTCTGTGGACGCAATTATCTTCTGCATAGAAGGAGCGTCTGTATATCTAAGATATAAGATATAAGATTGACAGGACCGTCGGACAGTGAACGTTGAAGGAGGCGGAGTCTGAGAGAATAAGAACGCTCGGACTGAGACGGACAGGGGCACACACAGACAGGTAGGGAGAGACGTACACACACACGGACGGAGAGATGTAACCTTAGGTAGAGAATGATAGTAAACAAAGAAGGAAATGAAATAAACAGATAATGTAGTAGTTCTTGAGTATTTGAGTTGGTGTTTAAATTGTAACCAAGTATGTGCAGATGGAGAACTAGAGTGCAAGTACATAGAGACAATTAACCTAAGAGTAAACCAGGAGCTTCACAATATGTAACAAAACTTTACGCGTTAACATTCAAATATGTTGGACCACGTTGCTTGGCTCTACAAGTGCCTAACAAATCTGACAATTTAAATCTAATATATTAAATTTTACAAAAAGCAAATTTTGTGTAAAGTTATTGAATAAACAATGTGAAATTGAAACTCGGCTTGGATTCTAGCACCTGGTAAGTCAAACGTCCACAACTCAATTGCTGGGGATTGTTGTCAGTAGCGTGAAATGTAAAGGAGATTTCATCAGAAAATCGGTGATATTTAAAACCCAAGTAACGTGTGTAAAATGTTTGAATACAGAATATTAATTCAAAAACAACAACTTATTTGACCTTGTCTTGCAGTTGGCAGCACAAGATGACCTTGACCTATCGAACCACCCACTGGACAGCCGGATAGGTCCACACGTGGTGGGCTTTATCCTAGTGAATAGAGTTGAGTTTTCGACCGATGTCACAACTTGAATAAAACAGACGATCACCACTGGAAAATAAAATTGAACATTATTTTGTAAAACATGCATTGACAGTGGTGGTGTAAAGAAAAGCTCCACATTAACAACCAACTTTTCCAGTTTTTTTAAAAAAAGGATTATCATGATGTAACTCCATTGACTGTGACATTGTATGAAACAGGCAGTAATTGTATCTTTAGTTAAATAAATTGATGATATTTTATATTCTTATCAATTAATAAGCTTAGATACTTTCACTTTTCTTACAATTTCTTTTCACTTCGTTCAAAGTGTCATATTCATTAAAATCATATTTTAATTGTATTTGATTTCAACAAAATATTAATCTTTTATTCTTATGACAATAAATACAAATGTAAGAAAATTTTGAGGAATTCTTATTTGTTACAAACATTTTTAGCGCATTTTCGAGAAGTCGAATGCGCTATTGCACCCGTTTTGTCCGTCCGTCCGTCTGTCATCACCCTCGATCTCAGCATCCATAAGTCCTAGACCCATAATGTATATATGTTTTTTGTATGTTCTGACCTGCCATTTGTGCATCAACACTCAGTTACTCGATCCGTTAAAAAAAAACCGTTAAAACTACCAAAAAACATGGCGAATCGAGAGATAACACTGGCGCAGACAACGGCCACCATTGCCGGAAGTCGAATAGCGTGCAAAAAGTTTTTTTGTTGTTGTTGTTGATGTCATTAGAATATGTGTAAAAGTTTAGAGAGTTTTACGTCATCATTTGTGGTAACTTCAAAAAAGATCTTAGCGGCTCAGGGGCAGAAATGGAAAACTTTTTCGAAACAAGCTTCGAAATTCAACTTCTTTCAACAAGATTGGCAACCACGATCTATAAAACAACAATTGACGGAGTATTTGGGCGATTAGCTGATTACAATTTAGAATGTTTCATTTATGAGTCCTATTTCAGTGACCACAAACCACTTGTAGTTAGATTAAAGAGATAATAAAAAAATTTAAAATGTAAAGAAATGACTTTTAAATTTAAAAAATTTTCAGGTATATTCATTACACAAGAAAATTCATAAATATATGTCTAAAATCTAAACACAATTACTGATAAGTACTGATACATAATACGAAAATGCGCTAACACGTCCTGAGTCCAAAAAGGGACCAGGCTTAACATGATTTTTTTGAACACCAGAGCACAACAAGCATGATAGTTTAGCATGCACAGTGTTACCGTGATAAAATAAGACATGTATGATACAACCAAATATATTTTTAAATACTAGCTAATTAGCCGCGCCTTTCATTGTAAATTAGGATAACCGTTATGGTGAAGAACCCGCGAAACACCAAATCAAAACACTTATTGATTTCAATCTGGATTATGATGGATATACTAAGTATATTAACTTAATGGTATACCATCTTGTCTGTCTGTCGTGGTCAAACGGGAAAAAAAATATAAAAAATTACACACTTCTTGTGATCCTGTCGACCTGATAATTTGAATATTCTTTCGTCTGATACCATTGCGGGAGTGTACTTAATAATGTCCCAAGGTTTCATGCTCCTAACTTCACAGGAATATGGATATTGAAAGATGAGTCTGTATTATATAGCTCATATTGAAAAATAACCTAGACCCTAGTGAGGGATGATTTAATATTATTTTGCTTGTTGCCATCGTGGGGGATACTAAACAAAGTTTCATGATTCTACCTACATGAGTATTGGAGAATCAATAATCGTGTATCACTTTTTATTTAAGACATAATTTACATTTGGGCCCCCTAAATTTATTTTAGTCTGTTAAAGGCGTTTGCTTGTACTCAGGGAATTCCTGAAGTTTCATGCTGCTACAAATGCGATATGTTAAGGATTAGGGATGAGTTAGTTTTATATTAGAAAAAAAAAAACAACTGAATTTGGGTCTGCGGCTCAAAATGTGTGCGAGTTTTAAAAAAAAATGCCGTTTCTATTTAGAAATGAAACACAAAGATAGGTATTTGGTGTAAATATTAAAAGATTTATAATTTGAAGGCAAATGAGGCATCTTTAAGTAATTGAATGAGTAAATTGCATAAGTACAACCCAAGAAGCGTCCGTTACACGTTTTTACTCATCTTAAATCAAGTCACTTGAACATCAAGGTACTTTAAACTTAATTTACTTTCTTTTTAGAGTTTTTTCTTTTTTAAAAAAAAATATTTTATTTACTTTAAATTATTTTTGCCTGTTTTACTGGGACAGCTTTTAAAGTACTACCCCCATTATTTGATAAACTCTGAATGTAATCTTTTATTTGTCAAACTCTGAATGTAATCTTAGTCTTATTATTTTCTTGATTTGGGTAAGATGTTAACTATTCTAAAAGCTTGTGTAAACTCGTACAAATAAGTTAAGCAGATTTAAATTGGATTCAATTGAAGGTCTTATCCAATAGTTTTTCTTACTTACTTTTTGTTAGATAAACCCCACAGTATAGAATGTCTAAAATAATGTAGAAAATTCTAAATTTTATTTGTGCAAGATCACCGTTTATAGTTAGTTAATCCTTTTTATCGGGGAAAGTTAGTGGTCGAGTGCTAACGCAGTCAACTGGCGTACCGATGGTCACAAGCTCGAATCAACGAGAATGCGAGGATTTGTTCCCGGGGCCTGAGGAGTCCTCGAGTTACCCAGCCCTGAGTGTGTACTTAACTAGACAATAGTTAGGCGGTGGAACCCTTATAGCCGTGGCCTGTGGCCGCTGCATCACTTGCCAACCGATCATCTTTCATGGTCTGTGGACGCAATTATTTTCTGCACAGAAGGAGCGTCTGTACATCTAAGATAAGATAAATTTTAAATTTTAGCCAAATTATACATTATACATGTATGATCGACTTGATTCGAATATAATTTGTTTATATATGTTGTAGAAAATTATATGCTTTATTACATCCTTAGTAATATAAATAGACGAAAGAATAGGTATGGTTCAAATTGGGCAGTGTTGCGAAGTAAAAAAGGAAGGAGTAAAAAAACTCCCAAATTTGGCTAAAAATTCCCACATGCATTAAAACTTTGGGAAAAATCCTGAAAAGTGGCAAATTCAATTAAATGCTTTCGCATTCATTTTAATGACTTTTAACTTCCAAATTAAAAAATAATAAATATTTATGCATTTTTTAAGGCAATTTTTAATAGAGCACTTTCAATTTTTTTAAAATCTGTACCTTTTTATTTAACAACTTGGCTACAAAGCCAAAATATTGATTATACTTTTAAATGTTCACATTATGAAGTTCCACGATTCGGGAAATTTTCCTCGACTTCGCAACACTGAAATTGTGATCTATATTTCTGGCACGAGTGAAGCCAGGTGTATCAGCTATCTTATAGTATCTTTTTTTCTCTCAAAATTTCACATTTTTAAAAATCACTGCTGAAAGCAGTAAGTAGAGTTGACACAATTTGAAATAAAACTTACAATTGAACAGCACCAACTGCATTGTATATGTTTTTTAAAATAAATTTCATAAATGAATTCTAACTTGTATTTCCACAATCCTCAACGTATATAATTATTCCGACTGGGTTCATCACCAAAACAAACATTTAATACGCTTGTAAAAGACTTGTCGTATGACAAAGCCCTTAACTAACGACATAAGACATAGAATTTTATCATTTTGTTATGTACACAGTCACTAAGAAATGTGTCAGTTTTAAATTACATGCGCATGGAATTAGACATTTTTAAGAATCAATTTAATGGATAATGTCACTTTAAAATGTTTAAGGAGCTTCTTGTAGAATGGTTTGACATTCAATAGCATGAAATAGTAAACATACTCCCAATGAGATGTTCAATTGAATTCATGTTTAAGCTCAAATATGAGGGTAAAAGAAAAGATATTAGCCAGTGTGAGCTTTCAATAGCCAACGTACAGCATTGAATACACCTTCAACTGTTTTGATGGATCAAAGATATGAAAAAAAGTATTTTAAAAAATAATATTTTTTAAACACATTTTTAAATATTAAAGAAACCTGAGTAAGTTGTATCATTAATTTGCTTCAAAGACGACAGACTGTAAATTCTTGCATATCTGGCATGTGAAATTTAACGCTTATAAAAATTATCTGCCATTTTAAAACATAAAGAACAAAAACGTTAATATTGGCACGTGTCACGTCATTGTGACTGATCTATTTTTTTACGTTTGTTTAAGGGCTTATTAAATTCTATCGTCTCTCACACAATAATTCTTAGCATCAATTAAAAGACCATGAAAATACTTTTTAATAACGACATATTATATATATATATATATATATATACACACACATATATATATATATATATATATATATATATATATATATATATATATATA
>MUZC01004646.1:347484-378089 GCA_002072015.1 Radix auricularia | reverse complement strand
GCATCTTGAGTGTACTCATGCATGTGTCTTGGGCTCCCTGTAAATGTTGCTGGCAAGATAACCATTTTCCCTAGATCATTTGGATTGGCATCATTTGCAATGGAATCCCTGAGGTGAATGTAGTCTTCAACTCTCAGCTTCTTTTGATTTAGACGGATGTAGAGCAATCGTTCACTTTCAATTTTTGCGTACATGTCTACGATGAATTGATGGAACAGCTGTCTAAATTTCAAAAGATGGTTATCTTCACCAATGCGAATCATGATTCGATATGCATAAAATTCCATCGCTGTAACCTTTTTGCCCAAAACATTATTCCCCGTGGCTGGGTTTGTATGAGGAATGCCAAAAGAGTACCCATCTTCACCTTGCCAAAACATTAGGGGGTACTGTACAGCATCATAAGAGCGATGAGATTATTTTCCGCCAATAATTGTCACAATAGGCTATTCAACACTTTGCAAAGTTTCATGCTTCTACCTACACGTGAAATCGGAGAATTAGTGATGAGTCAGATTCACACCTTTAATATTTAAGTATACTTAACAACTACCCAAAGTTTTATGCTTTAACCTACAATTGGAAATATCATAGAATGGGGTTTTCCCGCTTAGGGAGTGTTAATATTAGACTCTTGCACAGTGCGCACTATTTTGACACAAATATTTTTGACGTGATTTTCATTTTTTTATACAGCTCATATAAGGAAAAAAGCAAAAAATGGGCCCCCTTACCCTAGGGGTGGTCACCTTGGGTTAAAACATAGCCTATTACCTATTCCAGATCAAATTGGGGTCCCCTGCAAAATTTCACCACCTTTGGTCCAACAGTGTGGATTTGTATTGGTAACAAACAAACAGACAAACAAACAAACAAACTTTCAGCTTTATATATTAGATATTCTAGTGTATCACTCGTCAAAAATTACGAAAGTTTTTTTAAAAAAGAGAGATATTTTTAGCTGTATTAAGTAATTTTGAAAAAATGCACATCATAATAAAAAAAGTAATAACGAAATTTAATTTATTTTAATTTTAACCATTTATCGTCCTACTAGTAACACATCTCGACTAAGGAAGGGTATAAGGGTAGGATGACATGCGAAGTTCATGATATCAAACTGTAGGGAGAGTTGTGTGGTAGGAGGGGTTGCGTCCGCGGCTTGTTAGTTACTAAAAAATTTACGTCAAATATAATGTTGGTTTTTTAAATTAAAATAACAATTGCACTACATCCACATCAAGTAACTCCAATATCAAAATGAAACGTCTCCATTCGTAGCACAAGGTTTGTCGGTGCACTTTCTTGCGATTAAAAACAGAGGTGAGCGCATAGCTTTTGCGTATGAATTTGACGCTCTGTTTTGGTAGTGGTTGTGTAGAAGCAATTGCAGGACAATGGCGTCGCAGTGGAAGGGATGTGGACCCTCGTTTTGCTTGTTGGACTACGTTCGAATATATTTCTGCTTAATTATTTTCCTGTTTAACTTACTTCCTGGCATATATTTCCAGTACAAAGTTTTAAGTTGATAAATTGAACGTGAGCCGCAATGTGAACACTGAGAGTCTTGCGATAAGCAGTTTGGTCACCGTTCGTATTGTCAAATTTACAGGTGTACCCGGCCCAATTTAAATACCCGGGTAATTGCACGGCAATGGTTATCTGGGTACTCATTCGATACAGGAGAGTTTTACCTCATACACTTATCCGTGGTTCATTGCTGGCCTCGTATATTTTTTTCATTTTAAATTTCAAAAGCGCGCTCGTTTTTTTGGTGATATTTTTAGGATAACAATTCCACGCCCGAAATCCAGACAAGGTGAGTGAGAAATTTTGTGTATTTATCCTTACCAATGGAACAAGAAAAAGAATTTCGGATTAGATTTATGTTGCATTGTATTTCCAAATAAGAATGCAATGCCTTATTTACTATTCCTACTTCTATATGACTTCATAGGCATCCTTCCGTCTTGCGAGACGATGGTGTATCATCGTTTATCTGGTTTGAATTTCCATGTGTAGCTGAGTAGTCCTATCCTTAATTGAAAGTCTTTTCCCACTGTTTTTTCACATGAGTTCTGTGCTTCCCAATGTTTTGGCCCCTCTCCTTCCTTTTCTGTCTACACCCTCCTTCACCTTGTGCTACTGGGCTACTCTTACGCCCTCTTAATTAAACAACTGAGTGCAACATAGATCGGTCTTCTGCATTACAAACCCATTCACTTGTTTTTATTCTGGCTACTTTAATGTCACACTTGAACACGTCTTTAATTATGAGATGCGTGTGACCTGACTCTCTCTTTCCCGACTTTTGCAATGTTTAACACATTTAAAACATTAAAGTGCTGATGTTTCATCATTCCTCCAAGCACCTTCCCAAGGTTTTTGTTTTAAAGATCAAGATAAATAAATGTAGTTTGAAGTGAGTAAACGAATTACTCCTTGTTTATTCTTGATTTTAGTGTCTGCGAGAGTGTGAGTGATTATGTGTGGTTGTATGTTCGATCGACTGATGTTAAACGGTTTTAATATTGATTTAAGAAAAGCGTCCTTTGCAATGTGGTATGCTTTTTGTAAACACAAATATCGAGTTGTTGATTTTTCTTAAATGTTATTGGGATATAGCCGTGAGAAGTGTTAAATCTTTTGCACAAGATAAAATAATCTAATTTATTGGTCTTAAGTTTTGCCTGTCATGGGACAGAGCAAGATGAGTAACTGCAGCGCAGCAATGTCCATATAAAACGCAAAATTTTACAGGATATTTTAAATATTTGTTAGATTCATTCTAGTTAAGTTTTACATAATTAGTGTTACTTTGAAAATTGGTGCATTATGAAATAAACCTTCAGCTAAGTATATATTTAGAAGACATTTAGACAGTTATTTTCAAAGTGAATCATTTTCTCTATATGTTTAAACTTGGTAATATTAAAAAGAAATTAACATATGGCCAAGAGAGTGACATTAAAAAATGTATGTTGAAATTTTCAGAAAAGCATTACAAAATAAATGTGCCTTTGCTACCGACTAAAATTGATTTTTTAAAGAGAGAGATTTTTAATGAACTTCTAGGTGCTATTAAATCATTACAGGCAGATTCGTGAAGTGTTCTAGATCTCTATCTGGTGTATGGTGTGTTTACGGGAGGGGTAGCACGTCTTGATAGGAAGCAGACATACCTTTGATCTCCACCTGGGACTCAACTCTCACTTTTGGCTCTAAGTACCCGTATCATGCACATCGGTCACACCTCGGTAAACGGCCTCGACTCACAGGCTAAACCAGGTGAAGGTAACCGATGGGATACAAACCTCGGTGAAGTGGCATTTATCTCCCCAGCATGTGTAGACTGGTTGCGGTTACCTGCGAGCTAGAGCTTCTATGAGCCAATAGGAAGAGGCGATTCACTGCAAATCATTGTTGTTTGATAGAGCAGGGTCTCCAAAATTTTCTGCCGGAGGGGCGCAATTAGTGACAAAAGCAGTTTTAGGGCCGAATATACACAAATTTTTTGTAAATTAAGTTAAAAGAAAATTCTTGAGATTAAAAGGTCTCATGGAGCCGGTGGAGAGGGCCATAGTTTGGAGATACCTGGCTTAGAGCATGACGAGAAAATTAGGATGTCCAGGTCATCCATTGCACCCAAGCACATCTTCAACCGTCTTGACAATGTCTGGCTTGTGGATCAGATGGTTTTGGGCACGAGAATGAGATTAAAGTGTTGCTCAAAGCTTCCTCACTTTAAACAAAATTACCGCACAAGTCGCTCTTGTCGACAATTTTTTAAAGGTTTAATAAGCCGCTCGGAGGACACACGTAGCTGCCCTTGCATAGAACATTACGGTGAGAGTTGTCCTCGTAGACTTCAACAGAGAGAAACATTAAAACATGGGAATGTCTTGATTTTAAATATAAATTTTTTTTTTTTTTATAATTAAAAATCTCACTGCTAAAAGTAATCTAATTATAAGTTACGCATTTTGAAATAATGAAATTTAAAGTTATTTTTTGCCTATTAAGCGATAGCATTTTAATTTCTTGGCTGTTAAAAAATTGGGCCTATCGGTATGTATTATTATCAAAATTTTACAAAAAATTGTACTGAACCCGATATTAAATAATCACTGTTAAGTTTCATTTTGAAAAAAAAATGTGTTTGAGGTACTTTTAGCACCAGGGTCTTCAATTAGAAAAAAATGAAAAGAAACAGGAGACATCATTATATTTCTTCATAATTATAATTATCAACAAAATTTTTTTCCTCTTTTTTTCTTTTATGATTCCGTTTTTATATTTCAAAATGATATTATACTCTCTTGCCTTTTCAATATATACGTATATACAATTTTAAGAAAAAATGTGAGGGTATAACTTGATCAAATAAATAGATCAAAATTAATGGAAGCATTTTCTCAGTAACAGGTTGATACTATTGTTTCAATCTTTAAAAAAAATTGCAACAGCTATTGTCATAAATATCAACCAAACCATCAATTTAAAGATTGTACCTAAAGAATCTATACATACATTATTCACCAGAACACGATTAGGTAGTGTTCAAAAAAGCATAACGAATAATCCTCGCTGGGGTCGACTAATCACAAATTTATGGGCTAAAAATGGTGGGGGGGGGTGCATGCCTTGAGACGTGCAATGGTTCTTGCGTTTACTTGCGCTGTTCCTTCACAGAATACCATGTGATTCGTTTTGTAGTAATTATCACGTCTACCTTACTCGCGGAAGGTCCTGGGTTCAAGCACCAGCGAAAATATTATATTTTAATTTTTTAACATGTTTTCTTAAGTCCTATATTTTCCCCCTTTTTGTTATAATGGCTGATCAACGCTAGGGTCGGCCAATCACAGGTTATGTTTGACAAGCTATGGTGGGGAATGGTGGTGGAGAGGTAGATAACCGCAGTGAGAATGTCTCGAAACCAAAAATGCGTCAGGGGTCTTCCTCCGACGTTCATTCGCGTTGTTTTGATTTCTTCGTGCTGTAGCTTGTGTTTATTCTCCCCCCCCCCCATTTCTTTTCACTATCTATGAGAAAGTCTGCGGCGTATGCTACGTCATGGGGCGTATTTAGTTAGTCTAGAGTTTCTAAATGAACTGAATTCGATTTAAGGTTTGTGGTTTTGCATTTTTTCTTGTCTGCAGTATTATCTAGCTTTTATCCTGTCCCACTAAATGCATCCAATGTGTATGTTCTGCAGAGTTTCGTAAAAAGAAACCCAACCTCATGTGGACCAATTTTTCTAAGCTCAAAATTGGTGACCAAGTAAACATTATAGAAATTTACGTTATTTTTTTTTCCATTAACTATCAGTATCACAGACGGTGTTTAATTAAGGATGTAGAGTACCTTAGTTTTCACATTATTCGTGGCAGGTATGGCCAAGATTGCCGAGGATTCATGTACAACAAAGTCACCAGATTGTGTACACCATCATCAGGTTTGAGTGGCAGCTTTCCGGCACCAGATGTGACGGAGGAGGTTCTCTACCTGAATAGAAGTCCAGAAATTTATCCAGACTTTAGGTGACGTGTTCACCAGGAATCTAAGAATTGATGATATTACTTGTAAATATTAAAACCTTTTCAAATTATAAAAGTGTAATTGATATCTACTTTTTCCCCCCTCAGTTGGTTTATATTTTTGATGTCAAAGCTTTCAAGTTAAAAAAAAAGTTTTAAAAAGTTAAAATAATTGTTTTAACAACATATGTGCTCTCAAAGTAAATAGTGTATGTGACAAATTTGATTTTTTAAATATCTTCTGTATCTGATATAGGGTGAAAAAAAATATTTTCTAAATGAGGTTTTATGAAAATATTATGTATATGACCATATAAAAACTAAAAATTGTTTAGTTAATTTGTGAGAAATCTGTAAAATTTTGAAATTTAAAACTTCAATATCTCAAATGTAGATAAATGTGCCATAGCTGTTTCTTCTCTTGAGCTCTTCTATCAACCAATAAAAAAATACTACTAAAAAAATGATTTAATTACAATTCTCAAAGGTCATTATGAATTTTAATTGTAATTGATTTAACTTCTTCCAGGTTAAAGAGATTGCCATGAAATAATCAAGTACAGGTTTTTCGTATTTGGAATTACGTTTTATATGATATAGCCGTAATGTGTTTTCAGCCACGCAGGAAGAAAGCTAATAAAATGGAAATTTACATGGAAACTCGGAGAAAATGTAGGATTCGTCAAACCTTAACATATCAAATTATAAATATAATAAATAATATCTTTAAAAAACAACAACAACAAAAGACTGATAAACTAAATGAAAAAAAAAGTAAATTAAATAGAATCCTTACCTTTCGAGTAAGACAATGTGGTGAAATATCTGATCAAGTGGCAAGACATTAGAACGGATGACAGAAAACATTATGGCACTACTTAAGAAACGCTTAACTTTATGAGAATAAAGCGTTATTTATAAACTTTACACGAATAAGTGATAAGTAAACACTTGAAATTATTATAAATTTACACTAAAAATATGTAACATAAAACTTAAACTTATGAAAGAGATTGCTTCTGAAAAAAAAAACTCGAATGGGCATTTAAAAGCTCCATTCCCAAAAAAGAATTTATGGTATTTTATTCAAGGGAAATTATTCTAGATTACATTAAATGTAATGTCAAATTCGTTATTCTGAAACTTAACATAATATGACTTCACGAGCAACAAAGCCAGTCCAAGGACTTTCCACCGTCGTTTTGGTGGCGTGTTGTACCCTCCCTAAAAGCCGTCTCGACAGGCCCTAAATGTGCATCACGTCAAAAATAATATTCATCATAGTTATAATAAATAACTCGTAAGAACACAGCTTTTGACTATAAATCCCAAGCGCACCGCTCATTTCTGTTTACTGTAGTTGTTTTTTACTTTTTATATTTTTGTTTTTAAACTTATTAATATTAATTTCATTTGATAAAAAAATTCCTTACTACACTGAGATACGGATACTGTTCGGATCTGCGATAAGAATTTGCCAAATCCGGATAGTGGCTAAAATCTCAATACATGTGTGTGCATAATTATAACTTCCATATTAGAAATATTTGACATTGACCATTGTTTTCCAAGTTTTTTTCACACAATAGAAAATTAGAATTAAAATATGTAACAAACTACGAAACATATATCACAACAGAATTTTAAAAAGTTCACAACTTCATTCACACATTAAACAAATAAACCCCTTGCATCGTGTGACAATTGTAATGAAACATTTTTAAGTATCTATCAAATGTAGAAAATACCAGTAAGAACAACCCTAGCTCAATTTCATATGTGCACACTAAAATGTGCGCAACGTATTTTGAGAATAAAATATTATGGAAAGCGCACCTGTCAAAATAAAGTATATAAAAAATTACTGCACAAAAAATAACTCGCCTTGAACTTCTCGTAAACGTGTTAAATAATTAAAAAAGAGTTATATTTTTTGGTTGGCTGTGGGAGTCTTAGGAGTTAGAGGGACCAATCGCTATCGATGACCGCACAGAAAATAACCTTCTATTATACAAGATATCCTCTCACGCTGCATCAAAAAAAAGAATGTGCCAATATAATGCGCACCGCGCACCAATCTAACATTAGCATTCACAAAGCGGGAGTCCCTTTTTAAGCAATAATTCTGAAACTAAAGAAAATTAAGACTTGCTACATACTGCTGCTAAAATTATGGGAGTCTGACGAAAAGTCTTTAAAAATAAATTTCTCCTCCAAAATTTATCTAAATATTGGTTGTTATTGTTTGGCACTTTTTTCAACCCGATAGCTGTTATGGTTGGCGAGATATTGACATAATAGTGATTTTTTCTTTTCATTTCCCAGAAAATCCGCTAAAAGTTTTACGACATCATATTTGGTCCTTGCACATCTTTGTGACCTCTTTAACATATTTACCTAATCTTTAAAAAAAAAGCGCCCTTGTCTAGTTTCTTAACACATTTTGTTAGTTGCGAAATTCTGCACTTTAATTTAGACGTATTCACTGATGTGAAATTAGGCACACAAAAAATGATGACTTACTAACAGCCACAGAAAATATTGTTCATCAACATCAGTAGGATACACGTCAAACCGAACTTAGTCAAACTGCACAACTCAATGTGATCAAGTTCATGACATAATTTTATATACATTTGAAAACATCAAATTGGAATATTAACTATGTTGTTCAGTATCTTTCCAGCTATTTTCCCTTTAAGATTTGTCGGTCCATGTTCAAAGTATAAAAACACATGTGAAAAGTTGTACAGAATCCATAATTGTGCAATATTTGACCTAGTTCACTGCACGGTAAATCTTTAGTGTTGTGCGGCGCTTGTTAGATATCTACGCGGCCGCGCAGCAATGCAGCTGTGAGCTCATTTGCATCCTGGAATCCAGTGCTACGTAAATTATATATTATAGTAAATATCCCCGATGAAGATGAAGCAGAAGATCATCAAGGGAAAAACTGTAACATTTGCCCCTTAGAGAGCTTTCTGAGATAGAATAGGAACATTTAGGTGTTAATGAACATCGATTTGTTCCTCTTAGACGATTAATAATGTTTAGTTACTCGCTCCTGTTGTGTGGCTAGGGGTGAGGGTCAGATGGAATAAATTCAACTCAAGCAAAGGGCTAAGGAATTGAAGTTTAACAGTAATTTAATACGTGAAGTTGAAAATATGAATATGTAACTAGCTGGTTTTAATTGTAAACAAATTGTAAAACACGATGCAGACTATAATCCGCATGCCTTAACCATTTTAAAATAAAATATTAGAGAGACAGTTTTGTAACATAATATTTTAAACATAATCAATAATATACAACATTGATTTATTGGAAACATTAGAGCTTGACTGAGTACACACATAATGTCAACACAAAATACACACAAAAGAGCGCGTAATAAAAAGATCTCATTGCAATAAATAATATTAGCCCGAGTCACTCACTCACTCATTGTATCCTTAACATTATGACGTCATTGTTTGAGCTTACAATGTCATAATGTTACAGATACAATGTGTACATCAGGAGGTGTGCAAAATATGATTTTAAGATTGCTTTTGAAATATTGCAACAGTCCATAACAGTTAAAAAAGCGTGTGTTGTCTCTCGTCGTAAAATAATATTATATGATGTCATTGTTTTAGCTTTTACATGTATTTTAATTTTGGAAAAGTGAACGATGTAAAAAGATGATTTGAGGATTTCTAATTATAAAATATATTTTATTCATTTCAGGAAGTTTAATATGTCGTATTTATCGAAAAAAAACAATTTACTTAAGTTTTTTTTTTTTTTTTAATGTTGCTGCCTTTGGCACCCTACAACGACTAGTTTATTAATAGCTTATATACAAATTAAACCTGCCAAAAATGTTGTAGACATTTTATTATTTAAAGCAGGATGAGGCAATTGTTTTGAATCGCTTGTTACTTCGTGGTAGCGGAGCATAACGCACGGAAGCACCTTTTAAAATTCTTTAGTTGATTTATTCTTGTTTAGCGATGTTGTAGGCTATTATGAAACCAGTGACCGTCAATATTTTACTTTGTCAACGTTGTAACACAAACTGCAGCTTCTTTCTTCCTGCCAACTCATAAAGTGTGTCTCCTAAGTCTTTATGTTTCGTTTCATGGTGTCGTTTCAAAATGTACTTCCAAACACAAACACAGTAAAACCACTGCTTTCTTGCATGTATTTCCAAATAATTTTAAGTGTATCCATTCTTCATTAAAACATGGCTTCATCACAAATATTTGGGTTTTTTGGAAGGTTCATTGCCCTGAATAATTTTAAAATCATTATAGATTGACTGTTGAAAAGATAAAATAAAACTGACAAGCTATAGGAGTACGTATTTACACTGCTTATACACGCGCATTTGCATTGCCGCTGTACTGAAAAGTGGAGACGAATTTACAATTGCGGACATGAAGCAAGTCCTATTTCAAGTCGGGTTTTCTGACTGAGTTGCAAGGCTGCAAAAATCTTCGTGTGGTTGGCAGTTAGCCCCCGAGAAAGACTTTGCCCTCCCCTTTTAAAACTTTAATTAAAACATGTACTCATTTGGTTTAGTCATGTATTAATTTATTTGTTTTTCGAGTATTTATAATATTAAATTAGGCTAGGCATTTACGATTCAATATGGCATATGTTAAATATGAGAAAATTGCTATTTTATGTCTAGTAAATAGAGTAGAGCTTATTTGTTCCATGTATTTACAAGAAGTTTGCTAGAGGCGTGCAGGCCGTTATGGTGAGGAAAATAGACACAAACATCTTCTATTCTCTACTTTCAACGATCGATCTCTTAACCAAATTGACAGTTTCACCCTGCATGTGATTATGCTGAGGACATTCGTTTAGTCCTGGAGACCTGGTTTCGGTAGAAAGGCGATGGAGTGTGCTGGTCTCGGTCCATCTAACTACCACTCTTTGAGGTATATTCGCCATGTAGTGACATTTGTACAAAATACTTTATGAAGACTGGGAGTCTTTTCACAAGATGTAGAATATGTTTGTAAAGTGCATAGAGCCTAATCACTCTTTACAAATGGATATTAAAAAAAAATTAATTAATTGATATATCAAAACGTTATTGTAAATATTTATCAGAATATTAGCACACCAGGGATATTACATAACCGTCACCATGTTAGGACATGACAACTGATGACCTACTGGGACCGCTGGTCACGAGTTCGAATTTACACGAAGGCTAGGATTTGTTCCACATGAGGAGTCGCCGAGTGGAACCTTTATAGCCGTTGCCTGTGAACGCATCACTTGCCAACTGATCATAGGTCAAGGTCTGTGGACGTAATGATTTTCCGCATAGAAGGAGCGTCTGTATATCTAAGATAAGATACAGACTTGTGATACGCCATTATTATGATCGATCATTTTATAAACGATACGTTTCCAATCATGACAGGTTCTGATGTCCCTGACCATACAGAATGACAAATGCGTATGCTATAGAAGAGAGTACAATAAAGTCGTATAAACATGAACTTTTTCAACATCATATAAATCAATAATCACGAATGTTACATGTACTTGTATGCAGAAGGAGTACTCAGTTTTTAAAAAAAACAAACTACGCAACCGAATCTGCAATCACTGCAAACACTTTTAATAATATCGACCGTTTCTTTGTTGGCTCTGTAGGGGCCAAATCAATCTCTCCTCTTGTGAGACAGAAAGACAACAATAGACTATAAAATAAAGTCGCTATGTCAACAAATGAGGTACGTTGACGTTTCGCTGTACTCAAACCTCTCAGAATTAGTTTTTGAGCGTAGAAAGGTTTAACATTCGTCATAAAACACAATGCGTGAAGGTTATTTAAAAAGTTAAACCCGGCGAGAGGATGATCGATAAAGAGAAAGGAATATTTAGACTAATGGTTAGGTGAAAATGCGTAAAAAATAAATTAAACCAAGTCTTTTCTTTCAGCAGCAGAATCCACGGAAAGTTACCTTCTAATATCCAGTTTTTTTTTCTCCAGTTACTATTTTCAGTGAGTTGTGAAAGAAAACCGAAATAAGTAATTAAATAAATAACAATAGAAATAATTAAATGTTGAGCATGACGTTTTTAAATAATATGAACAAACTATCAATTTATGTTTTGAAAAGTTGTGGTATTAAGACATTTGAAGTGTTCTTAACCTTAAAATTTAAATTAAAGCTTAATTTACAGCAAGAAAACAAGTGACGAAATATTCTAATGAAAATTGCTATTTTTTTAATTTTATGTAAATACGAAAGAAAAGTAGAACTTTAAATAAAAATTTATCCTATATTTAAACAGGAAATCATCTTTTGGTTGAAAGTATAAACCTGTTTGCAGTCTAGCCTTCGAGTTGGGCATTGTGTTGCAGATAAATTGATAAAATAATTAAACTAGTGGAATACTCATTAACTAAATAGATTTTAAAGTATTATATTTTTGTGACTAGTACAAGATGGCAATAATTATATGTACTCATATTGTACTCATTAAACTTAAAATACGTAGTGACATTTATAAAAATTGAATTTCAATATTATTTTATATCTATCACTGTTCCATCAGTCTAGCTTTGTATTTCTTTTTCTTTTAGAACGGTTCATAAGAAAAACAATTTATTTTTTAGGACTATCATTACAAAATAATTGAAGGTAAATAAAAAAAAAATCATAATTTGACTAAAAAGACAAAAATAAATTCAAACTCATTAGTTCAAGTATCTTCATATTTAAGTAAGTATTTTTATATGATTAAAAACGTGTGGCGGGTGCTAATGAGGTTTAACTTGTGCAGCTCACTTATTCTCTTCACTTACAGATCTCTGTCTTGCCTTATCAAGTACAAATCTTTAATTTTATTCCAATCACCTATCATTGTGTTGTATTTCTAAATTAGAATTGTATTTAGAAGCACTTCACCCACGTTTTTGGTTAAATTCAATCAAGTTATTTGAATTGAAAAGTGTTTAATTATTCTGTTCTATTTAATCCAGTTTAAAAAACGAGTTATTTTAAAAATATTTTTATTCCTTTAATTATTTTCTTCTTTTTAGTCCAAATATGAAAACGTGAATTTTAAAAATCTTTGTTTAACCTCTCATTATTTTTATAATAATAATAAAATGATGATTTATATAGCGCTGTATCCCAGCAAGGAGCCAGGCTCACAGCGCTTTACATGGAAACAAAAATACATAAATAAATAAAAAGAAACATTCATAGCAAATTAACTACATAAATAACATTACGGTATACTCAATACATCATTAGCGCCCTCCTAAATGTTTTAATACCACGGGGATGTGGTCACAGGGTTAACTTGTTGTCACGTGTATGTCAACAACAGACGGATAAATATGCTCTTTAATGATTACATGCAAAAGCATTTAATTATTTATGGGACTATAATCAATCTAAAATTTCGAAAAAAATGCATTGTAATCCGATATCTATCGGTGGTAAAATTTTGAGATCTCTAGGATCATCAGAAGTGGTTTAATTTTACGTTAGAAAAAATAAAATTTTCGGAGACAGAAAGACAAAGAGAAGAAAAAGACAAACAGACAAAAAGGAACGAAAGCAAGTTTATAAAAATATGGTAAAAAAACCCAGTTCTACGGGTAATTACATATTCTTGACATAAAAGTTTTAGTATCTGTAAAGTATTTTGTGTCCAAACCTGCTTTTAAGTGGTACTAAAATAATATTTTATCGGATCCATTTTACATAAATATTCTTTATTTTTAGTGTGCACAAAACGAACGACACAAACAGTGGAAGAAGGTTATTTGTTTGACTGATGGGGAAAAAATTGAATGAGATAACGGTGAAGCTGTTCATTTTAGCATTGCTCGCATAAAAGTGGTCATGAACGAAGAAGTGGGTTGTAAAAAGCCATCTGAACATTCACTAAAAGGGAAACTCCTCTGATGTCAATCGTAATGAAATGAATTCAATCTAGAAAAGCAATATAACAGGGGAAAATGTAGCAATTGTTGAATTTTTAAAAGAATCTTACATGTACATTCCTTTCACATATTTAATACAAGCGACAAATGTCAAATTTACAACAGTTAAAATCATCACTTCCAATGTTAATTCACCAAAGTTCTCCCCAAAAGGTATCAAGGGCAAAATTGTTACACCTTATTCAAATTTAAATTTATTTAGAACTGCATCAGGTCAAGTGCAGAAGGTGGTGGATTTCGATTGGATCCAGACTTCCAATTATCTCCTTCTTAAAATAAATAACTTTAGGGAAAATGTAACACATAGCTTAATAATTATTTAGAGTATCCTCATTCAGTCTATTTTGTAAATGTGCAGCCACTATCGTAGCACCGGCTCTAACACCATTAAGTATGAATGTTGAAACTCAGTAAAGTCTACACGGGTAATCCGCAAAATAGATCAGAGTTTCCAAAATCTAACGTATATATANTATATATATTATTCATTTACTACTAGAAAAAGTTTAAAAGACTGAAGATATTCGTCAGACACAAAGAGACACACATATTCAAAATGCATTGGTCTTAGTTAAATTAATTTTTGCGTGAACTACACTAGACATGATTTCTTTGTTTATCTATTTTAAATTATCAAACACTGTGAGAAGTATTTAAGCGATTTTGTTTATTAATACAAATTAGATGAACTTCTGAAAGAATTTAATATTTTTTGTGAACTCTTCTAACATTATTTTTTAAAAATCAGCTGGAATTTTTGAAAATTTAATTTAAATTTTCTCACAAAGAAATGACATTTTTTGATAACATGTAGCGTCATTTAACAGACCCAAATGTTCCTGCTTATAGACACAATCTTCATTGTGACCACCGTTATCTGGTTGGAAAAGACCAAAGATGAGGAGTTTAAGAGGATCAGACATACTCTGTATACGTCCATTGCCGGACCATACATATGTCCCCTCTTCCGCCATATCATCAAGTCCAATCCAAAATTTGTCAGAGGGGTCTATATTCCAATTAAGCAGTTCAAATTTGCCTAACGTGTCCGCCCTGTAAAGATGTGAGTCGAGACATGCGCAGACAGAAGTAGCGTCTGTGTAGTTGAGTTGATTAGTGTAGTAGGCCACATAAACAGACGCCGGAGGCACGATGTTGATTTTGATTCTGTAACGAAGTTTTAATAATAAGCTTATATATAACTTTAAGTCTAAATATTCCTATTTTCTTTGTTCTTACAGTCAGTTATGAGCATCACGGGAAAAACGTTTACTTAATACTTAATATGTTAAACTCGTGGCTGTTAACTGAACACACCGTTACTCTGATGATAATTAAACAATTGCAAATTTGATATGCTATCGTGAAGTACACACATTTTAATTTTATGATAGTCATAATATACTATATAGAATCTGTATTCATATGCCTTATTAGTTTATATCGATCTCTTTTTGTAAAAAATACTTTCAATGCCTACGTTTTCAGTCAGTTTTATAATTGATTTTAGAAATTGTTTAATACGAAACATATTTTATTGCCAAAAAATGAATATTTCAAGAAACTTTTTTACGCCAATTTAAATTTATGTCAAAGTAACAGATTTTAATTTATTTAAAATATCAAGAAATATTTACAAGAATTGTTTTTATTGTTAGTCAACAAATTGTATCTGTAAATTTAACATTTTTATTTAGTAGGAAGAATGATTAAACAATTTTTGTGTCATGTCAGTAGTATTATAAATAATTGTAAACCATCTTGGAAAAACAACATTAATATGTCATATTTTACATTAAAATTTTGTCAACAATCAACTGCAAAATAAGTTTTTATCATTTCTACTCAATTGTGCAATTTATTTTTCAACTTAAAAATTAGTTCAATCACTTATATTTCTGAAAACAATGATTACTGGCTTTTTCTTCTGGAAATGAAACCGTAATTAAATTATTAACCTTATATTTTAACAGACAAAAAAGAAAATCAGTAAAATAATCGTTTGCTGAGTACGCACCTAAAGTCAGGATAAATGTCTGGACTTCTCATCAGGTAGAGGTCCCCCTCAATAACATTTGGTGCCGGAAAGCTGCCACTCAACCCTGATGATGGTGTACACAATCTGGTGACTTTGTTGTACATGAATCCTCGACAATCTTGGCCAAATCTGCATTACCAAAAACAAATATTATTTAATTCCATGAGATGTTCCAGCTTTATTTCTAGTTCTTAAGAAGACGCAGGGCAACTTTTCAAGTCTATCAATGTAGAGCAAAATCTGTGTATTATGGAAAATACGAAATGTTTCTTCAACACGGTCTTAGACAACGTTCTCTTCTTGCTAGTTCCATTCAACTTACCATAACGTAAAGGGTTATTCTACTCTTAAAATTTATTTTTATATCATTGAAAGCCATCCAAACATAAATCAGTAAAGAAAATAATGACAGCCACCAAACATAAGCAATGTCTTTATCTTACTTTTTAACAATTGTTTTTTGAGGAAGGCTCTTTGCTGAAACGTTCGCTTTTTCGTTACGCCCTGTCACGCTCAATCATACCATTTTTAATTGTTATTTATCTACCAATCTATGATCGTGATCGCAGTCTCACCCACATTTTGTTCACTACTTGTTCACTCTCTCAGTGAAGAAAAATGTTTATCGTTTCTAAGAAGAATTAAAGATATAAAGTTACTGTACCTGGTTCTACAGTTTAAAGCACAAGATGACTTTGACGGGGCGGTCCAGCCAGGTGTTAAACGAATCGGTCCACAGGTAGTGGGGTGAGACTTAACAAATTGTACATCAACCTTTATGGAAGATGTGGTCAGTTTAATGGGAATAACACAGCACAGCAGAACTGTGGGCGAATGTTCAATAGAGTAACTTTCAGATCCATAATGATACACAGCAGCGCAATATTGAACTCTAAATTTATTTTATTTTTCATGTCAATGATAAATTAAAATATAAAAATTGTACCAATATTTGTAAAAAAATAAAATGTTTTCTGCAAATGAATTCTAACATAAAAACTGTAGCAAATTTATATTTGTAAAATTTTCTGTGCAAAATTAATCTTAGATTAAAACAAGCAAATGAGAAACATATTTACCTAAAGTGAAAATTTCTTGAGATTTCATGATGATAAAATTTTACTTTAGCTTCCACAGGCGAATCATCCTAACACAAGAACCTACTGAGTAATGACAACATAATCCAAAATCTCTTCTTCACTTTAAATACATAAAAGTAAACAATGATAAACCAATATATCATATAGAATCAGACCAGGAGACCCATTATGACCATCAACCATACAACAGTGGACATACGTCACTTGTCCAAATTAAACAAATCTGGAGCGTATTTGTAAAGTTCGAGCCCCTGGTCATCACCAAACGTGAGAGAGTAAACTTAACAAACAGACAAAAGGCAGAATGTCAACAAAATCCTTATCGAAGTTATTGATTGAACACACAACTCCTCCCTACAGACATAGTTCAACGAACCTCTCACTGGAGATACTCCTTAAAATCCTCCATTGTCTAATAGCTTCTGTCAAAAGAGTTACATTTACAGCCGTAGCCGACATTAAACATTGCATGTTTGTCTTTGTGTAATTTATAGTTCTACACACATAACCTCAAAGTACTGCTAAAATGTCCTCATGCAAGTTTTGAACACAAAATTTATCACTCTTATTTCATGAACGTATCAAAAAAAAAATTATTTCCTAAATGCGCTCCATGCAATTTTTACAAATTACCCATTGACAGTAAGTTATTTTAAAAAATCAATACAAATTTACATGAGTTTAAGAAAATGTATTTAAGCATAGGCTACTGCTTAAATGAATGTCTATCAACAACTTCATCAATCAAATTTGTCGCTCTGCCTATACTGCCATTCGTCAGATCAGTTCAATCCGTCATTACTTAACAGACAGTGCAACAAAAACTCTAGTCTGTTCTCTTATTCTAGCTCGTATGGATTACTGCAATTCTCTTCTGTCAGGTGCGCCAAAACAATGCATTGAAAAACTACAGAGAGTTCAAAATTCAGCTGCAAGATTAGTTCTAAGGGCAAAAAACATGACCATGTTACTCCGCTACTTTACTCTCTTCATTGGCTACCTATACAAGCCCAAATTGATTACAAACTGGCCGTTCTGTGTCACAACTTCTTTTCTGACTCATGCCCTTCATATCTTACTGAACTTTTGTCAGTCTACTCACCAAGTCGTCAGCTACGCTCCTCTGCAGATACACGCATTCTCTGTGTTCCTAAGATAAGAACTAAATCTTTTGGCGAAAGGTCATTCTCCCTTTGTGCAGCCAAACAATTGAATTCTCTCCCATTACACATTCGTAGCATTTCAACTGCTAAGTCATTTAAGACTGCACTTAAGACACATCTCTTTAAAATTTATTTTCAAAAATAATAAAACCACATTTCTGTAATTGATTAGCGTAGCTGATTTATTGAGTATACCGTATTGTTATTTATGTAGTTAATATGCTATGAATGTTTCTTTTTATTTATATATGTATTTTTGTTTCCATGTAAAGCGCTGTGAGCCTGGCTCCTTGCTGGGATACAGCGCTATATAAATCATCATTTTATTATTATTATTATTATTATCTTGTCAATTAGTGTTATATACATTTTAATAGCCTGTTTTAAAAATGTTGGGGGTATTATAGTCCTAATGTTCCCTCCTTCCGTGTCAGGGCCCCAAATATGTTTTAGTTAATTTTGTAAAACTTTATACCCCATTTAAACTTAAAACATATTGTCACGTATTTACACTTATCTCCATCATGACCCAGAATGAACTTTCCAGACCTATAAACTGTACATTTTGCTCTGTCTTGGCCCGAGCCCTTAATTAATGTCACTTCATTCCGAATTTGATTTTACACATCATTGACACATATTGGCAAACACTTATATCCAACATGATCGAAATTTATATCAAAATTCCTTTCAAAATTTAGATGTCGCATTAATTGGGCCCGGGGGCCTTAATGTCTCTTATATCTCAATTAAAATATACATTTATTCCAGTCACTGACTGCCAAAGAAATGTTAGAAAGTTGTTGAGTAAATTCCAGTGAAGTGTTCTGGCCACAATATATGATACTCGATCAAACTTGGTAGATAAGATTTTGATAACACAAATTGTGAAACGATTAGACAAATTATGACAAAATTTTAAGCTGTTTTCATTTTTAAATTCTACGCGTAACGAGCGTAAAGGCCGACAACGTTTGCAGTTTTAAACTTTCTTATTTGTGGCCCTAACTTCATGAAATTTGGTGAGTGGCTTCCCTTCTCTAATCGATAAAGACGAACATACCTATTTCTTTGATATGACGCCAATTTCAGTCTCCTTATTGAATCACTTTAACACTCTCTGTATTTATGGTCAGTTCTTACAGAAACGTGGTCCAAATGTTCTGTAACGCGTGGGTATTTTGTTCGTATCTAATAAAATGATATTCAACATTTTCCATTTTTCAATTAACTTGTTTTTTTTTCCCCATAAAAATTTAAATCATCAGTGACAATAGATTACATGAAGAAATAAAATATTTTACCTGTTATAACATTGATTTAAGTTTAATTATAATCAAAGCGGTGAATTTCAAGTCAGCGAGTTGTTTGTTTTCTGACATGAACCTTTGGAGCTTATATAAGTGAATTCCATTGTCCATTAAATATGCGTGGCTGCTGATACAATGACTTAAGTCATTTCTTCCTTAACGAAAGTCAGTGTATTGCCAAGTTCAAATATGGTTATGAAACAAGCACATTTTAGTAATTTACACAGATTGTTTATAATTTCATGGAGATATCACGTTACTTTGCTTATCTTCAATTAATTTTGGTGAGAAACAACAGCTTTCAAAATTGAAAAGTATGGGAAAGTCTTGGTTCTAGATTATTGAAAAAAATATATTTCTTTAACTTTATGTGAAAGGGGGCAAACATTTTTGAGGGCTGTGCAATAACTAATTTTTTATTAGAGAAAAGTTTATAAACTGAAAATCTGGTATTAGTTTAACGATTTTAATAATTTTAATTTACAAAAATTACTCTACTCTGATTATTATATGAAAAAAATTTTTTTTTTCATTGATATAAACCTTACGCAAAAGACAAATTTTAGATTTATAAACAATTAAACAAAGAAAATGATTAATATCTTAGCTTGTGGAAAAAAAGAAAGGAGAAATCATGTAAAATAAAGACAAATAAATAGTCTAAGTTGCCAACATGTCTTTGCCTTTAAATGATTGCTTTCAAATAATTTCGTATGTAACTCACGCTAACATTTATTTAAAGTGAGTTAATGCATTTCTTATTATCGCAATTAAACATAATCAGTGAAAAAATACAATAATTTAATTTAAAAACTTTAAAATATACTTTGGAACGTAAATAAAAGAATTAATTACAAATATTATGTTACCGGGGGACATTACACAAATAGCGAAGCTAGAAGACACAAACTCGACCAGTGTGGTTATATTTTATATTTATTTCTAGAATCTATTTCTTTTCGAGAATTCAGTTCTAAAAGATGTAAATGCTCTTTGAATTATTTCCATCCAGTTAAAAATATATTTATATTGTATGCCGTCAAACGATTTTGAAAATAACATAGCAAACTGAAAGCCTGTTATTTTGAAAACGTTACGACAAGCTCCGTGTTAATATAATAATAAAACACATACATTAATCGATCTGATGAAATATGTGAGGATTATGTCTTTTCCATACAGTTGTTTGGTTGGAAAATGCTTGGTAATAAAATAACCTGAATGAAAAAAAAAATTAATTCATAAGCCTAAATATTTAATTAAAGAATCACTCTAAACTTTCATAGTTCTAAATTTATTAATCCATGTGCGAGACCAAAACACACTCGTGCGTGTAATTGATTACCTGATCACACAAGCAAAACTAAGACAATATCAACATTATAAACTATCAGAAATACAATGCTAGACGGAAATCAGGATAAACGGGGCAATGATCTTAGCGCATGTCACGAAATGGCCAAGTCTTGTTGCTGAGGAAAGAATTGTCACCCTAAGCTTGGACAGTGGAGCAGCTCATTAGTTGTCCTGAATAAAATTTAAAACAACCTCAAAAAGCTTCCCCGCACTGGCAATAATTCCAAGCTGAGTGTCAGCAGCACTGATTGACACTGATTGTTTAGAAATGAAAGTACATTTTTAAAAGAAACATGGTTTCATAAACACGTCACAATTTTGTATAAGCCTGGTTATAACCTCAGCTTTATTGTTGTATAGTTTGTTTTTAAAATCTTGGTCATGATATTCTATTCCTAATAACAGATCCGTTTAACTTTAATTACTGTGGACATTATTAAAAAGTATGATTAACCTTTTAGCAAAATAAATTTAATTTAATAATGGATAAAACTATAAAAATAATTGTATGTTGTATCGTTAAAGTTGTCTCAAACTGAAAACGCTGTCTTCAATGGAAAATAATGAAGACTGAATTCCTTTTAGCATCAAATCAGATTTCATCAACATTATATGGCTTGAATTTTTCAATGGCAGAAATAAATTATTGATTATTAGTACTTTCTCTAAAATCTTCACAATACATTTGACTATTTATTTCTTTGCCGTCCCGTTAAGTCGTGTACATTTTTATAACTAGAATGTTACATAATGGACTTTCATGGATTTGTTTTTATAGTGTTGACTACTGATAAGAATTATATTTAAGTGGGATCATATTCTGGTAGTGTGTGAACTTAAATTCAATAAGAACATTTTGTTTCCAGGAAATATTTTAACCAAATTTTCTAATTTTCCTGATTAACAGAATGCTACTTAAAAAAGTAAATTATAGTTTGAAATAAGCTTTTTTTTTTTTTAAAACACTTTCCTTATGATATGATGGCTGTTCTAACTTTGAATCTTTAAAAAAAATTTTAGCAAATGGGACCACTTTTTTCACACATCATTTATTATGAGTTTAGTCTTAAATTTAAGATAAAACAATGCGTTAAATTGCATAAGTACACATTTCTAGTTGAAATATTGTTTCAAAGATATTTGCAACTTAGAAGAAATGGTGAGCGTTTAGGTAGATTGTGAATAGGCTATTTAAAGCCACTGCATACTAAAATATTTCTTTTTATCATGCTTATTCAATTTAATCTGCAATCGTTTTTACTGTTCGGTTGTTATTTTAATTATTTTTTTTTCCTTTTACTATTTTTCAGAAAAAATATAATATCTTTACGATTCTTCTACATATAAATTATCAATTTTATTTACTGACGGTAAATTTTTAAAAAATATATTTGAAATGAATACATATTCATTCAGCAAAATTATTTTGATTGAAAAAAAAAATTCAAATATTAAAATATCTTTTAGTTAACATATTTTTAAAGTAAATATAACCATCCTTAATATTTGTAAAAATATTTACGATTGTCGTATTTTATATTTCTATAAACGATATTTAAAATTTCACAATTGTTTGATAGTATTGTTAGAATTAATTTCTACATATCTATAGCAGCTTTTCGCAAACATAGCTTTTCGTCTCGTTACAATTCCCGTCATCAAATTGGTTAGTCGTTTCGCCAATGAAAACACAATCCTGCTCTCCATTACCATGGCCAGTGTCTGGTTGCGAAAGCTTGAACGCGGTTACCTTGTAAATGTCATTAATTGGCTGACCATTCTTGACCCATACAAATTTTCCTTCTTCCGCGATATCATCGAGACCAATCCACATAAAAAGTCTCGGAAATGCAAATTCAAGGAGAATTGGTAAGTTCCTTAGGTCTTCTAGAGAGAAGAGAGTGGCGCCAAAAGATTGGCAGTGGCACACAGCGTCAGTGTAAGTGAGGGGTAAAGTGAAGTACGCAACTTTTATTGAGGTCAAGCCTAAAATAAGTTTTCTGGAAAAAAAGTGGAGAAAAATGTATACTATAATATGTGTGTATATTAGTATATATATATATATATATATATGCATACATATATATAAGTTTCTCGTTTTTCTGCATGTAGAAAAAATTATGCAAAGAAAATAAGCTTTATGACATTCTGCATATAATTTTTATATCAGTACATATTCATTATATTTCTTACAGATTTAGATCTAATTGTATTTTCTTCATAAAAGAAAAAAAATGGCCATATGAAGGTTTTACATTGGTATCTGGATGTGCTATCTATTTAAGGGTGTAGCCTATTCCGACAGAAATCAGAGTTGGCAATAACCAGATGGTCCTTTTCAAGGTCAGAAGAAACTGCAATTAACAGGCTACTTCAAAATTTGCTGCAATTATATAACTTCCTCCCATTTTTTTCATAAAAATAAATCACGTTGCAATGTTGAAACATACCATTACGATGAACTATTTAAAATTTTTTAACCAGAGATGGTATTTTTTTATTTATTTTCGAAACTGTTTATTAAATCTGTCATCTATGTGAATGCAATGCATTCAGATGAATCTGTATTTGAGAGAATTGTTGAGTATCTTAAGTTCATCTATTTCCATGTCTTTTAGCATGATCTCATTGATTGTGCTAAATACAAGATCGTAAGTCTAAACTTCTGAAATTTTAAGCTGTCCTTAATTTGAACTGATTGTCTGTTATTTTCTCAGATGTTTGAGTCTCTTCCAAAGAAGCAGTCACTTACGTCACGGGCTAGGTGTGCAACAATGGGAACTTTGTTTGTTATAAGTTTGGACATCTACTTTCTGGAATTTCGTGACAATATTCAGACATCAAAATTCTGGGTCCACTCAAGGCAGTGCAGTGTAATATTATAACTTTCTTCATTGTTGTGTTGACGATACTTAGTTTAGTAGAATATTAAGAATTCAAGATATTTATTTGAAACATAGTAATAATGAAAACAATGTTGTTTTTCTGTGTGTTGTTAAAGCTCTAGTAATGTATATCCCAAGTAATCACAAAAATCAAAGTTAAAATAAACTCAACTATATTCACCAATGGAGCCCTGGACTTAGAACTTGAAGGACTCCTTTGCAAAAACTGGAGACAGACCCATTCCTACACCACGAAGTAATCACGACAATGCTCAAAAGAAGTTAATCTCAAAGATTGTCCAAGCGCAAGGAAAATCACCCAAAAAGTGGTGCCTACTTTAAAATCCCCCACAAATCACAAAACATCATTGTCAGGCTAAAGACGGGTCAAAAAATACTTAGGAAAATTTTGATTTGGAGAAAGCGAAATGTGCCCCTGCGGGACAGCTGGAAGAAATGCGGAATATATTCTCCAAAACTGCCCCCTTAATCACCATACCCGGACAGACATAGGGCCCCCAGGAAGCTACCCTCGACGACAAACTCTGAGGTGGACTGGGCCAACTGAAAGCCACAGCGCAGCTCATCCCAAATATAGGATTTGATGTCTATAACCTCTATCAAAAGATTTGAGAACAATGAAGAGGATGAATAGATAATAGAGTAAAATCGATAGTAGTTTTTTTTTATTAAATTAAAAATTGCATTTATGATTTAATTTAACGAGGACTTGATATTTTTATTAGAAACGATATTGAATTTTATCATAAATATTTTAAAATCTGTTTAGATAACGATTGAATATTTTAATTATACATTGAGGGCGAGGCATACAGATTTGACAAATTTTCACTAACACGTAAAGAGAAGATTACATTTGGATGACTGTAAATATTTTATAAATTAAGAAGAGTTAGTTTTATACTTAAACTCTGGATACTGATGACAGTAGAGGTCTCCCTCATAGACGGCTGGAAGTGGATAGCTTGAGCTTTGTCCCTTGGATGGTGTACACAGCTTAGTTGTTGTGTTGTACATGAAACTTTGACAGTCCAGTGGGTACCTGGAAGTTGTAATGATAATAGTATTAAGATGTGACTTTCACACGATTTGTAAAAGAAATAATTACTTAATAATATTATAAAGATATTAGCACCAAATCATTTCCAAAATGTCAGCGTTTTAATATTTTTCCTCATCCTTTCTTAGAAACTTATAAATTAAGAAAACGCTTCATTTAATTCAGAACAATAAAAGCTTTACACTACTTTTCGAAAACTATTAATTCAGTCACAGTTGAGCTCCGCATTGTAATCGCTGTGATTCATTATGTGTTAAAAATATTTCATTTATTTAATGCTATAAGAAATGATTCTATTAACGTCTCAGTAATAAGTTCAGAAGTGTGACTTTTTAATGGGCTAACTGTCGAAACGATTGAATTCTGAGATAAATTATATAACCATGAAGTTGCAGCCTACTTTACTAATTCCTCAATCTTTCGTGTAGATATATTTAACTGGTGTATTTAAATTTATTTATTGACTACTAATTAAACCTTTCCATGATATCAACAATGAATGTAGTTTTATTACCTTAAAAAATGAAGTGGTCACCTGAAATGAAACATATTACGCTGCAAAAATCTACGTGTCATAAGTCAAAATATTTTTTCCGTTTTGTCACCAATTCGGACGTTATTTCTCATATCCGAAATTTGCAAGAAATTCCTGTTGCGCCAAGAGCCTAAATATATGCATTACGTAATAAAATAATTCAAGGTTGCGTTTAGAAATGATATTCTTTATTCGGAACTGGAGCAATATTTAGGATTTATGTAATCAATGGGTTGCACCATGGTACATATACAATACATGTCTACACTTGGACATTATAATTTGATGACCGACTTTACGTGTTTCTGGAGCTCTATTACAAAAAAAAAAAAATATAAAAAAAACATTACATCAAAGAACTGAACTGAAACATAGAAAAAAGTAATTGTCAGTCCATCTTGCACACAAAAATAGATCGTGCTAAGTTTATGAAAGCCGATATATAAAGTAAACTTTTTACGGATCTGAGCGTCAAGTGGGTAAAATTTCCATAAACTCCAAGGTCCGGGTTAGTTGAGAAAACAAGAAATATATTCTAAAACTTCTCCAAATGACTATGCCATTTAAAATATAGACAATGTGTGTAAAATAATTTATAATTAAAGAAATTCTGCATAAAAACTTCTGTACCTGGTCCTGCAGTTTGCAGCGCATGACGACTTTGAAGTATCCACCCACCCACTGGACAGCCGGACAGGTCCACAAGTGGTGGGCTTTATCCTTGTGAATAGAGTTGAACTTTCGGCCCATGTCACAACTTGAATAAAACTGAAGATCAGCGCTGGGAAGAGAATGTTATTAAAAACTTTGCTTTTTACCATGTCATGATGGTAATGGTTCATAGACAAGTTCCAAATGAACAGCTAACTATACCAGCCTTGTAATCAAGAAACATCATGGACTTAATATAATGATGATGTGTTTAATGAAGTGGGCGTCGAAGAAATGTTAAGTTAAATAAAGCGATGTTTGAACAATTGCATGTTCCTTTTCAACTTCATTACGAAAATGTAATTACATTTTTATTGTTACATGCTATCGAATATGTTTTTCGTTGTAATTAATCTCATTGACATATGTTTCTTTGATTTTTAACACAATTCAAATGATATTTACATGGGAACACGTATCTCTAAATTGAACCCGTCTTTTGACACATGCAGTCCGAAGTTTCCCGGAATGAGTCGACAGTGTACGAAGTCCATTGGCGTGCGCTCATTTGAATGGGTGGCACGAAATTGTGGAAACATTTTCCGGAAGTTTTGATATTGTGACGAAAAGAAACACTCAAGAAAATATTTGAATACTTAAAAAAAAATAAAACATTTTTTGAAGCTCACAACGCAATAAGCACGCTAGTTTAACATGGCTATTTTAGACCTTTATGAGAAAGCATTTATCATCATCTTATACCTGAATGCTTAACGAGTTTTCACATATTTTAAAATTATGACCTTAGTAATTGATTATAATTGAATTGACAAAGTTTTAAACAAAACCTACCATTAAACAGCTCCAACCGCATTGCACTATGTTTATTCGAATACAATCCTATGCGTCCTCTAATGGGTATCTCCATAACCCTGGACTTTTATATTTATACCAACTTTTTTCGTCGCCAGGCTAAATTTGAAAAGCGTCCCCCATAAAATTGGTCAAACAACAAAAGTCATCACACCACGACATGAGACAAAGAATTTGTTTTCGTTCCGTTAAGTACATAGCAATTACAAACATGTCACTTTTGAACTACTTGTGAAGAGAACAAGAATGAACACACATATCGATACATTTTATTACATCAGTGTGTTTTGACAATCAGTCGGCAGGAATTAGTAATCACTCTCACAATGAGAAGTTCATTAGAATTCATGTTTTGACTTAGATGTGGGGGGGGGGGGGGGGAGAGAATGAAATGGAATCAACTCGTTCAAACTTTCAATATCCCAAGAACAGCTCCAAACACATCATGAATACATGTCCTAAATTGACGGATTCATTAGTAGATGTTACTCTCTATTTATCGTTATCTTTCTATATCTCCTCTCTATCTCTTTTACTGTCTTAGATGTATCCATCAGACATTATCTATATCTCTCTTTAGCTCTCACGTATACAACTAATACACGACACAATTTTCGCCACGTCAATGATAAGAGTAATAACTACATCAGCAACAAACAAGTCCAAATATCAGCAGGTCGATAAACTAAGTCAGGGGTCTCCAAACTACGGTTCGCGGGCCAGATGCGGCCCAGGAGGCCCCCTCATACGGCACCTGGAGACTTTTAATCTAAAAAAGTGAAATTTTTTTACTTGTAGTTTACGACAAAGCTGTATTGGTAGTTGAAGGTTAGTAGTCGGCCCCTAAACTGCTGTAGGACATTTAATTCGGCCATTCGGCAGAAACGTTTGGAGAGCCCTGCACTAAGACACCAATCATTGCATGTAACTAGGATTAGATTATAAACTCCTGGTAGTAGACGAAAAAATCATTAAATGTTTTTGAATATGTTAATGTAAGATGTTTTATTAATTTATTGAGTAATAAACTATTTTATTTAAAACCATTTTGCAATAGAAAGTTGGATTTCTGGCGATACTTGTTTCAGTTCTAGATGTTTTCCTCGACTCCTACCACTTTGACATTATTTAAAACAGACTCAGATACAATAAAAACTGTTTTGATGGATACAAGATCTAAACAGATTGAGGTTTCTTTTTAACACTTTAACCGTTTGAATAAAAGCTAAATAAGTTGGTTTTTTTTTTCTTTCTAACATTAAGGAGCAAAATAAAACCAATGAACAGTAGCTTTAAGGGTTGATATCTTTTATTTAAATAATAATAATAATTTGATAATTCATATAGCGCTGTATCCAAGCAAGTAGATTGGCTCATCGCGCATGTCATAAAATAGTAATACACATAATAAACAATGCATTCTATGTAAAACGTACATATCTTAACTACAATATAAAAGGACATTACTGTTTGCAAAAGCTACGTTTGTTATTAAAATGTTTTATTTTTATCCAAATAATTTGAAAGTAAAGTTTGAAGAGATGTGTATTTATAGCAGACTTAAAGACTGTAGTATTTTGAGTACTGCGAATGGTTGATGGTAGAAAATTCCATTGTCTTTGGACACACAAATAAAAAAACAACAACATACATCGTTGTTAAAATCAGTTTCATAAAATACTTGATTTTCTTCCTGTAATCTATAACTGCATGTAATCACTTACATTGTGAACACACGTTGTCTAATTTTGAATAGGGAAAAATTCAAAATGTGCTCTTAAAAATGTTTTTTTGTGATAATCCATTTGTAATAGAATTGGATCTTCAGCACATACATAAACACTGTAATCGCAGTTTTTTTTACAAAGTTTTAACAATCTCACTAGTGTAATATAAGCCTTCATATTAACTCAGAACCTTGAAATATTTCAAAAGTTTTCCCGATTACAAAGAATAATAATATATTTTAAGCCTTTCAAATTTCGCCATCGCTACAATACTTAGGTTTATACATTTTTGAACAATGTTTTTGTATGCTTGGTTGATTGATCATGTCGTACATAAATAAGAGCAGAATTCCTTTTTTTAAAAAATGATCTTTTGCGTAACGCGATTTTAGAATGTTATATAAATAATTTTTACCCTGCGTTTAACTTTTAAGTTGTCCTTGATAAATCGTCAATTTCTATAATACATTGTTAAATTTTTAAATCGTAACGGTTATTTAATAATTAATTACACTTAAATATAAAAGGAACAACTGATTAGTTTAACACGATAGAAATTAGTTTTCTTGTTTAGATATATTAAGTAAAATGCGTACCGCTACGTATACAGCAAAAAATAACCGAGGAAAAGGTATTGATTGAGTTGTACCCATGTACAAAAATATATTTACTTTTTAATAGTATATTTAAAAGAGAAAATAATTTCAAGGTAGATATATTTTTGAAAAAAAAAAGAATCTCTAATAATGCACATCTATAATTTTCTTGGAAAGAAAAAGAAAGATCACCGACAAAGGTGGTATATACACAGGAACAGCGTTTGGGGGTAGCAACTGGGGTGACTGCCCCAGGCCCCGCGCTTAGGTAGGCCCCACGTTTCGGTCCTGATCATGTCGCGTCCTGGTTAATAGCCTATACATGTAGAACCAAAGAGTGGATGGTAGAACGTATGCTGGAAACGATTGTAAAGAAACGAAAGAGGCACTCTTGTAATCCTTTTTTAAGGTCAAATTCCGTAGCGTAGCTCTAGACGTCTTTGAAAGCATTAGACCGTTACAACTTTTAATTAAAAGGTGACACGCGGTATTAAATTTACACAATAATCATGATATTTCATATTTTTAAATACCATAGCTTACTGGTGCTTAGCGATCTTTATTAGTACTCTGGCCCCACGGGGTCATTGCTGGCACTAGGCCCCGCGCTTACCTAACGCCGCCACTGTATATACAGAACACTTAAAAACTGTGATCACATTTCCTACAATAATGTTAATTTAGCGATAAACCCATATTACATCAATTTCATGATAAAATTCATTCTACATAAGTCTAAGTCTTCTCGCAAAGAAAGGACATGTTTAACGAACAAACCGCATCGTTGAGGTGTGTAAAACTTCTTCGCTCATGAACACAATCTTCATTACCCATGTCATCGTCAGGCTGGAGAAAATCAAAGATATAACCTTTTAAAATACTCCACATATTAAGTATTTGACCTTTGCCTGACCACACAAAAACTCCTTCCTCGGCCATATCATCAAGACCGATCCAGACGTCTTCCCAAAAGTTCACTACGTCACCAATCAGGTCATATTTTCCTGTGCTGTCAGCCGTGTAAAGATGTGAGTCCAGACAACGACAGACATCAGCAGCGTCCGTGTAGTTGAATGTGTTGGTGCAGTAGGCCACGTTGGCAGATGCTCCCCCGAAAAGGATGCCGGCTTAGTGATGGATGCTGCATGGAATATGATGCGTAAAACAATTACGTATATTTCTATATTGTTTGTCCGATTAACTTTATGCTTATATGGTTATGCCCCACAGTTTAAGATGTAAACTGTGTTCATGCACAAATTATACTTTTAACAGAGCAACTCGTCGCCTTCACCCCATAACGACGTCGGACACACTTTTATGTGTGGTTTTTTTTGGTACAAGTGTAAAATTAATATAGCCAATGTTTGAATATCTGATGCTTGTGTGCTAACGATATTGCCACTGACTGATTTTAAATGTAAGATGCAGCACGTTAACAAATCATTTGTTTTTAAAATTCCTGGATTTGTTATAACTGGGCATTTTAAAGTACTTGCAGGGCTTGCTATAAAATAGTTTTTTCAATTTTTAATAGTTTACTTGTATTTATATAGAAATTGTAAGTATTATTAATAGCTTGTTTTTGATAGATGTATAGATATATAGGTAGGTAGGTAGGTAAAAATGGAAATGGATAGATAGATAGTTGGATGTATGGATATATGGTTTGACTGTTATATAGATAGATATATTAGATAAAAAGATAGATAGATAAATTAATATATATAGACAGCTAGTTAAAACGATATATACATGATATATATATATGTATA
>MUZC01004646.1:309122-339138 GCA_002072015.1 Radix auricularia | reverse complement strand
CGAGAGGTAGCGCTCTCGACTGTCATACTGATGGTCACGAGTTCGAATCCACACGAAAGTGAGGATTTGTTCTCGGGGCCTGAGGAGTCCCCGAGTCACCCAGCTCCGAATGGGTACCTAACTAGACAATAGTTAGGCGGCTGGGGTAATGCGTGGAACCCCTATAGCCGTGGCCTGTGACCGCTGCATCACTTGCCAACAGATCATCTCTCATGGTCTGTGGACGCAATTATCTTCTGCATAGAAGGAGCGTCTGTATATCTAAGATATAAGATATAAGATAAATAATATTTTACAAGCTTTTCCAGAGAATTTTTAAATGTATCTCTTTTGAAATTATTTTTTTAAAATATATATTTAAAATTCTATGTATTTATCCCATTATTTTTATGACCCACAAATCTGTAAGACATTTTCAAAAGTATTTTGTTAAACTTGAAAAATCTCTCTTAAAAATATTAATATAAGAATGCATAGAGATAATCAGTACAAAGTTTTATCATTGTATCGTTAAAAGATTTTGAGTTATTGTGATTCTTAAATTTGATTTAAAAATTAAGTAATCACCTTATTGTTCAGCAAAAGCAAAAGACGTTTTCTAAATTTTGTTTTTATCTGTTCAAAGCCAAATGTATCCCCACAACATTTAAATAACACTTAAAAATGGTATTTTAAAAAAGTTTTTAACGTGTGAGAGCCCAGGGGTCCAAACTGGTCCAGATGCTTGATATAATACCAATTTCAATTTGAATTTGGAACCCGACGGATAAATGTGTCATTAATGCTCAAATTTGTGTGAAATTGGCAATGATTTAAGCCTGAAACATTTATGAAATAAAGATTTTGAATCCCCGGCCCCGAAGGAAAGGAAAGGAACCTCTTTAGGATCTATACTCTTTTAATATGTGTCATCAATTTTTATGTAACACCTTTGCCTAGGTGTACCCAAATATTTCCTTATGATGAAAGCTGTATTAAGGCTTTTATGACAATCAGATAAACATTCATTTTTAGCAATATTCTTATACACATGACACTATGTAAATTAAATGTTATCTTAAAGAATTTCCTTGATTGTCCTTTGTTTGAAAATCGTAGCAACGCACGAACGGGGTACGCTAGTATTTTTATAAAAAACAACCCAAAAAAACCAACAACAAAGATTGTCGTATTAAAATGAATTCAAGAAAATGTGCACACCATATTTAGTCATAAACTACAAAGAAAGCTGGGCGCATAAAATAAAGTCTTGTACTGGATCAAAATAACTCTGCTTTTTTGACGTATTTATAATGGCCATGATAGGAATAATATTTTACAATATTATGTGTCTCTATATTTTTTTAATTTAAAATTTACAGTTTTTATGCATTGAGTATATTTTCAAAAAAGGAATTTTTTATTTTCATTTTTTTTTCAAAATTTCTCATAAAGTATCATATTTTGTAAATTATATTTAATACACACTCACGCACACACACACACACACACACACACACACACACACACGCACCCACACAAAATTTTGTTTCTGAAAAATTAAAAATAAAATAAATCAACATAAAAAAAAAGATGCAACCGTCTGTTAATTAAAGCATATGAAAAATAATTAAAAAGGAATTTAAAAAATGGCATATGTCAGTCTGAATACATAGAAATGGACATAATATGTTTAAATCGCAACACATATTAATTAAGCGTCTTCAGAATCACCAAATTAAATTTAGTCAACATTGGTTAATACGTTCGGTAGCGAAAGTTTATAATGTATGGTGCATTATTAAAGCGTATGTAAACTTTTTTTAAGTGTAAGTTTATTTGACATAGGCCATCACTTTCCACATAAAATGAACTCGCTACATCTATTGTTTTAGTTAGATGTCGAATTATGAATTAAATTATTTCGAAGTCGCTTTTTCATTCACACTTGTAAAATTTTAATCTAAAGCATCGTAAAAAATAGAAATAAAATAATTTAAAAGCATATTTAACATATAGATTCTAAGGCTCAGTTGATGTTTGTATGTTCTAATGTTTTTGTATGTTTTTTTAATATGTTATATGTTTTTAAGACCACTGCTTCGCTGATATTTTTCCAATAGATCTTCTCCAGTGTCATCGCTGTAAAAAGCTTATATANTATATATTTACGACACTATATCTTAGCACAATTAATTAGCACAATTGTAATTAATGCAATATTTGCAACAGCGTCTATGAGATAAAGATAATATGGCACAACAACCACGCAAAGGCAAAGTATACTTAAAACTTACAGCGAAATTAAATTCAATTATTAATGTTATATATGAAAAATGCTTTCTAAAATACTTGAATGAAACTAAAGCAGTCGTGTTTAAAAGAATTTAAGAAAATGTGCGCACCGTATTTAGATAATATTAATAAATGGTTATATAAATAGTCTGACTTAATCTAAAGCCTGCTTATAGCTACTGGCCCAAAAATAGCTCTACTTTTGTAACCTGATTATAGTTGCTCTTACATGGAAATAATATTTGAATACACAGTACTAAATAATTAAGCGTTTTCAGTATCACTTTATTAAGCTTAATCTACTTCTGTTAATAGGTCCGTTAGACTAAGTTTAAATTGTATAAGTGTATAGCTGTTGTTAAAGCCAAACTAAATACAAATTAAATGTTATAATAAAATGACACAACTACATTTAAGATGCGTACACAAACATGTGCGCAGAGTAATACGGTGATAAAAAGGTTAAAATGAGCAACGATTTTTTTAAAATTGAAGACTTGAAAAAAGTACTGTTACAATAATCACAGAAATACGTTTTTAATAAATGTCCAGTCATGGAACAAAAAGTTTTTAAAAATAAATTCGTTATTTCATTTAGATTTAGATTCTACACGTGTAAATAAATAAACCTAATGCATCGATTGTCAATTGTAATTACATATATTTACGTGTATATCTATATAATATTCTATTCTATATAGAAAGTAGATCAACCAGTAAAAAATGCTCAAATTAAGATAAAATTTCGCGCACCGATGGCACCGCAATTTGAAAATAAACATTTTTGAAAGCGCACGGATAAAAATAAAGTATTGGTGAAAAAATTTCACCAATTCAAATATTCTTTGTCTCTGCATTTTCTATTTTTTTTAAATTTACGTCTATTAGGCATAGATCTAAGGGACAATTACAAAACTGCACCGAAACCATCAGCTGTTTAAAAGTAACCGTCCTGCTCATTCGGTCCCAAATTTTTTTAATATCATTTTTCCGTGATTGTGAAACTAACAGTTGCAAAAATGAAACAAATCCACATTCAAATATCAACTGAGCTTTATATATAAGATATATTTTCATAATATTAAGACAATCTCCAGACCAATTTTAAGGCACTGACAGAGTTATAGCTTAGAATTCCAGAAAATATTCTATTTTTTGCTCCTATAAAATAGTGAAGAAATACATCGGACGGGAGGTAAGGAATCAGCTTGGTTGACCACATTGACAAAGACGGCTATAGAAATAAAGACTACAGACAAACACCAACAGTTTTTCACATTGACAAAGACGGCTATAGAAATAAAGACTAAAGACAAACACCAACTGTTGTTGTCCACATTGACAAAGACGGCTATAGAAATAAAGACTAAAGACAAACACCAACTGTTGTCCACATTGACAAAGACGGCTATAGAAATAAAGACTAAGGACAAACACCAACAGTTGTCCACATTGACAAAGACGGCTATAGAAATAAAGAGTAAAGACAAACACCAACAGTTGACTACATTGACAAAGACGGCTATAGAAATAAAGACTAAAGACAAACACCAACTGTTGTTGTCCACATTGACAAAGACGGCTATAGAAATAAAAACTAAAGACAAACACCAACAGTTGTGGTCCACATCGACAAAGACGGCTATAGAAATAAAAACTAAAGACAAACACCAACAGTTGTTGTCAACGCTCTACAAACTTCTACCGTACGTACGACGTACTTTACCTGGTCAGACAGTTGATGGCACTCGAAGTCTTGGACTTTGCGTTCAGTCCCGAGACTAAACGAGTCGGCCCGCAGGGTTTTGGGTTTGATTTCACAAAATAGTTAACACTATCGCCAAAAGACGCCGTCACCACAACTGGAGCCATACAGTGGAAAAGTCCTGTGAGAATAATTTTGTTTTCGTCAAGTTAATTCATGTAAAATTTTTACAACACAATATACACCTAAACAATTGAGATTTTGGCATATTTGTTGACGTAATTTATTTGAACATTTACCCATACCGAAGATTTACGAATTAAATTACTCGCCTTAGTATTTATAACCATTGCTATAGTGGGGCAAATTCGACAAGTTACGCTAAAAATTGTGCAAAATTGGGGTGACATTGCAATCAGGCTTATAACTTAGTAAATTGAAAACGGGTAAACAAGGTATGATTTTACCTTACAGGACGTAACAAAACAGCATAAAATTGTTCGCAGTTGGATGTTGTTTTTATTTCTTCGAGCTCAATTATTTTATTTATTGGCATAAAGAAGTCATCTAAAATTGGGCTTAAATTTTTTTTAAAATCCAGCCTTGAACTTGACCGTTTGTGCTATCCTGATGTAACGTTCTATCTATAAAATCTTAAACACAAGTTTTAAAAGAATCCAATTCATCAGAATGTATTATTATTAATTTGAAGAACACCCACTTTTAAACAAAACAAATCTTTGAAATAATGAAGGAACAACATTCTTACCGAAAGTGACATCAACAGAAAATGTCATAATTTTAAAGTATTTCTTTCACAGACTTTGATTGAAACATATAACTGTAAAGCAGGAATGTTGAAGCGTGACACTAAAATCAAAGAAGAATATATTTCCTTCAAATGCATGCCTTTAACTGAGTGCTAAACAACTGATGGAGAATGGAGTATATCCGTTATGTACAGAGTCGCTAGTGGAAACAAACACTTTTAGAAACAAAGTCAACAAATCCCATCGGAGACATTGATTGATCAAATAAGCTCCCTTGTTAACACAGTTCAACGATCTTCCCACGATAAAGATTAGAAAATGATCTTCAATTGTTCGTTTGTTTGACTTGTCTTACTAGTGGGTAGTTGTCGCGCTATAAAACTTTAAAGTGGTCTGTTTAAGGTATTTTACTACTTACTTACGACTGTAAGTGCTACCATTATGTCAGATATCTATTAGTACACACGGTCCTTTATATCTATAAATGTGTGTGTCTTGTTATAATTGTACTCGAAACTTTCACACTGTTATAAATGAAATACAAGATGCACGAATGAATCGAGTTATGCATAATAATAAAGAAAAGTTTTTTGGAGTATTGAAATTCTAAAATTTAAACGTATTAGGTCATACATAATTTTTTAATTTATTATATTTATTATTTTCGTAACACAATTCTTTCTACATCTTGTATTTAATTTGAACGCTTTGGTGCAGGGCTTTCTTTTATAGCTTAAACAAAAAATCATGTTAAGCCTGGTACCTATTGGAATTCAGGACGTGTTCGCGAATTTTCGTATTATGTATCAGTACTTATGTTAGATATCAGAATTATGTAGTTATCAGTAATTGTGTTTAGATTTTAGACCTATTTTTATGAATTTTCTTGTGTAATGAATATACCTAACATTTTTTTTATTTAAAAGTAATTTCTTTGCATTAAAAAAAAAATTATTTTCTCTTTAATCTAACTACAAGTCACCACAAATGATGACGTAAAACTCTCTAAACTTTTACACATATTCTAATGACGTCAAAAAAAAAAAAACTAATTCTTTTGCACCCTTTCCCACCACTCTTCAATGCTGGAATGATTGTGCATTCGACTTCCGGCAATGGCGGCCGTTCCCTGCGTTAGTGTTACCTCTCGATTCGAAATATTTTTTGGTAGTTTTAATGGGTTTTTTTTAACGGATCGAGTAACTGAGTGTTGATGCACAAATGGCAGGTCAGGGCATACAAAAAACATATATACCTCATGGGTCTAGGACTTATGGATGCTGAGATCCAGGGTGATGACAGACGGACGGACGGACAAAACGGGTGCAATAGCGATTTCGACATCTCGAAAATGCGCTAAAAATTAACTTTTAATGCAAACACACTCAATTTGATTTTACACTTCCTTGACAAATGTTAATAAACAAATTAATACATTGAGACCCAGATTAAAAATAACAACGTTTTTATAAGTTACATCTTAATATCATTTTTCTCTCGTAGCCCAAAGCAGTATAAATATGTATCTTATTACTCAAAGCGCCGTGAAACTTATGAAGGTTATTGAGTACATTATTACAAAAGATCCTGGCACAATTTTTTTTTTTTTTTTTTTTTGAAATTCTTATTATTAAGGGTTGGGGACACAAATTGTCACTTTCTGACATGAATGATATAAAAGGTATTTTAAACAGTAGCTACTAGCTAAATGAATTGTATCTTTAACAAACTTGTATATCAAAATTTCATAGTCCATATATTAAAATGCTATCGTGTATGAAACTACAAATTGCAACTACTTCGGGGCCGTGGCTACAAACCTTTTTTCCCTGACCTTTTTAAAATTTTAATCCATTTTTAATATTTAAAAAACTATGGAAAGAATATTGATACATATGTCCATCATGGTCAAGATTTTTAATTTTCAGACCCATGAACTCAACTTTTTACCCCGTTTAAGCCCCGGTCTTAATTTTGTTTTAATCTTAACTTGATTTTAAATATAAGTTTATAAGTTTATCTTATCTTATCTTAGATATAAAGACGCTCTTTCTATGCAGAAGATAATTGCGTCCACAGACCATGAGACATGATCTGTTGGCAAGTGATGCAGCGGCCAAGGGCCACGGCTATAAGGGTTCCACGCATTACCCAGCTGCCTAACTATTGTCTAGTTAGGTACCCATTCAGAGTTCGGTGACTAGGGGACTCCTCAGACCCCAGGAACAAATTCTCGCCCTCGCGTGGATTCAAACTCGTGACCATCGGTACGACAGTCGAGCGCTCTACCACTCAACCACCGCGTCCCACAAATAACTTGAAAAATATTGACATAAACGTACATCCGTCATGATTTAGATTGAAATCAACAAGCCCATTGAGGGGACGGAGGCTGTATACCATAAAGACAGTGCGCTCGCCTCAAAAGCTGAGGGGCATGTGATCGAGCCCACTTAACACTACAATGCAAATGAAAAATTAATAGCGCTTGAAAGTCCTCCACTGACCATGAAGGGAGTTGTGGCACCCAGCAAGGACTACCAAGTTCTATTGGAAAAATTATGACCCCCTCCCTACCACCGGTTACGGGACTTTAAGAAAAAAAACTTTAAAGTCTTGGTGCCATTTATTTCGGCTTTTCATTTATTATATGAGCTGTAAACGTGTTATTTTAGTCAGTGATCTTCAAGACACTTTAAAAAAGTGTAAATTACACTCCCTCGAGGTGTTCTGGATATAACATTATTAGGGGACATTAGGAGCTAATTATTCTCTAAAGTTTTTAAATGGGATATAAAGTGTATGTTTCAAGTTTGTTCAAGTTCCATTCATTTACCCAGAAGCCGCTATTTTAAATACCTTTAATGCAACTCATATAACGAACATCACATTTGGCGCCCCTGGTCCCTAATAGCTGACACTGTAATATAAATTATGCCTGAAACTTTTGTGGCAACACATTCCACAACTTCTTTATAGTCCAAGGCAATCGCATGAATACAATAATGGTTTATACAATTTATTTAAGAAACAATGCCATAATGGGCTCCCCGGGCCCAAATTGTGTAAGGTGTAAAGTTAAAACATCCATGGGATTCAATTTGCATCATGTTAAATACATTTTTAACAATGGCCATATCGAGTAATAATGAATGTGTTGTAGGCCTAAAAAGGTATTCATTGTTAAAAAGAAAAAAAACATTTTTAGCCTCCGGGCCAAAAAAATGTTAATAAAGAGTTTAATTTTCTTACATATTTTTTAAAAGGATAATCACTTTATTTGTAGCCAGTCTAGTCGAGATCTATCTCATTTAAAAGTAGCAAAATTTAATTTAATTTTTATCTATCTCATAATTGAGTGTACCCATTCATCCTCCAGTTTCATGCTTCCACCAAAGAAAATAATACGGTAATTAAACATGTGTCAGTCAGTCTGGCAGGGCATTGCCATATTATTTGTATAGGCTAGAGAGGTGTCATAATGGACTTTCAAGTATTTGTTTTTTTTGCAGAGTTGACTACTGTTAAGATTTTAATTTTATTAAAAGAGGGATTATATTCTGAAACAATGTAAAACAAATAATAAAACTCGAATGAGTATTTAAACGCAATTTGCAACAGAAAATTTCAGACATTTTTTTATTCAAGTGAAATCATTATAGATTCTATTAAAAGTCATTTCAAATCAGTAATTCTGAAACTAAACAAGATATGACGTCATATCCTCTCACGCTACTTTACACCAATAATGTTCCAATATAATGCGAACCACTCAACACTCTGACATAAGCACTCACACACAGTGGGAAAACTCCATTAACAATCATTCTAGATTACTTTAAAAGTCATTTTAAATCAATAAATTTGAAACGAAACAAAACAGTTGATGTCTACAAATTTCTGCTAAAATTTCGGAAGTCGAAGAAAAATATTTTTTAAAAAATTCTTTCTCCAGCATTGTTGTAAAAGTTAGTAGCTACAGTTTGGCGTTTGTTTCAACTAGAAAGATGTTTTGGTTTACGAAAAATTGTCAAAATACTGTTACAATATTGGTTTCTTTAACTTTCCTACAAATCCTGTGAACCTTATCGTTATTTAATTATTTTTTTTGCCCGTTAACATCCTAGGGATTTTTAAGGTATCTGCAATAGATCGGAACCTTCTGTCTGGTATGGTATGGTTCAGGAGCCGTTGATGTTGAAAGCTCGAACACACTGGTTAGACATTTCAGTTATATAAACTCAATTTTTCCCAATGGGAAATGCGTCACAAAAATTAGGTAGATACAGCTAAAAATGAAGGGGAAAATTCTATATTTTATCTATTGTTTTTTTATTATCTACTTCCTATTTCAAAGTTAAAAGTTCTCAGTTATTAAAAATGTTCCCATGGGATACATAATTGAGCTATTGCTAAATGAAAATCGAGCGTAGAGGGCAAACACCGATTTATTTTGTCGAAATGCCAATTTTGAGTTACTTAGATTGGGTATAGCTGAAATATTTAATATTTTCATAATTTGAGGACCTATAAGGACAAAAATTTCAGGAAACATATAGTTTAAAGTTACTATGTCACCGAGAGTTACATTTGTAAATAATTAAAGACTTTCAATTATGAAACAAGAAATACACTTTAAAAAAATAAATTAACTACAGAATACTAATACTATTGACATGTGAAGCCGTGTCCGTCAAAATTGTTAATAAAATCTTTTGTCAAGGAAAGATTTAAACCAAAGGTTTGACTTTCTTACGTTAATAAAAAGCCTACTCAAAAATTACACAAGGCTAAGAAAATGGCTTCTTTTGGTTAACTTTATTTTTCTTTTTGAGATAATGATAGTACTAATTGTGAGTCCTTTAGAGCAAGGCTGTTTAAGGTATAGACCCGTGTGGCATTTGCCGGGGGTTCACGAACATAAGGGCCCATTGATAACATGTCTTTTAATGTTTTCCTTATACTAATTTTTCATTGCTGCTGTGAAGGGGGGGGGGGGAGACACACACTCTTTATTTTCCCAGGGGCCCAACAAAATGTCTTTACCCAGAGGTCCTAAATGGCGTAAAAACGGTTCTGTTTTGAGCTGTTCACAATTGGGACCCCTTTGTTTGCAATGTATTTATAATGAGTTTAGACTTATTTATAAAATAAAATATGTTTGTATTGTATTATTATAACTCTTTATATGCACATATTTAAATAAAAAGATCTTTACAAATAATAAAAATATTTGTGTAAAGGTAGGTTTCGGAAAGTTTAAGTCTGGCAATGGGTTTGACTAGGTATCCTAATTTTACGCTGCACAACGCGGGTATTTTGCTAGCTTATAAATATTTAAACAGTGAAGTCATGCTGTTGGATAAGATACCCTTTTTTTAGAACAACAGATGGCCCTAAGAAATCTTTATTTCAAAATGGTTAATGATTATCATTTTCAAATAATTATATATATATATATATTGTGGGGGCAACCCATCCTCACTTTATTCTACATTCTTAAGATATGATTTACATTCCTTATAACTAAATAATACCTTAGAAAATGTAAACATATTCTTTGAGCACTTAAATTTGTTCTAAAATACTTTTTTTTTTCAAATGATATAGAGCAGATCGGTCTATAGCCTAGACTTCCATATTTATAGTTCGTTATACACGGATAATAGTTTTGAACAATCTTCATTTATTCTTAGCTTATGCTTTAATTAAGTTTCACTTACGCTCCCTTTCTTTTATAATAATCTCGTCATTTTCTATAAGTATACAAAAAGACTGATATGGTAATTTGAAATATTTATTAAACATAGTATATTTTAGAAAAACACTTTTTTCAAAATCTTTTAATAAACACATAATTCAAATAAATATGTTCATATTAAATAAATGGAAGAAATAACTAAAAAGATTAAATTTCATTTTTTAGACACAAAATAAAATGTTTCTAATAAACAAACGCTTAAAAGTCTAAAAGAAATTTGATAGTATTGGTATATATAATTTCTATATAACTTTGGTAGTTTTTCGCAAACATAGCTTTTCATCTCGTTACAATTCCCGTCATCAAATAGGTTGGTTGTTTTGCCTATAAAAACACAATCCTGCCCTCCATTGCCATTGTCCGGCTGGCTAGTTTGGAAAAACGTTTTTTTGTCAACGTCAGCAATAGGCCGACCATTCTTGACCCAAAGAAAAGTTCCTTCCTGAGTGATATCATCGAGACCAATCCACATATAATGCCTCGGGGTCGCAAATGCGAGGAGAGTAGATAATTTCAATGAGTCGTCAGGAGAGAAGAGAGTGGCGCCAAAACACTGGCAGTGACACACAGCGTCAGTGTACGTGAGGGGTAAAGTGAAGTAGTCAGCATTTATTTTTGTTAGCCCTGAGGTAAAATCTCTGTAAAAAATTAAATTCAATAAGAAGATATATATGGATAACGATGTATTAATAAGATTTTAAAAAGTAATGCTCCGTGTATGAGTATGACAAGTCAAAATTGAATCACGCCATTGAAATCACAACCAACATACAGTTAAGAACATTTTCCAAAATTGTGTAAAAATGAAACATCATCATCATCATTATCATTGCCTGTCGTCCCATCTGAGGCATATGCTACGGACCAAGGCTGTCCAGGCATCCCGATCCTGTGCCAATCTCTCTAGCTGTCCCCAGATGTGCCCACTCTTTTTGGAGTCTGTATCCACTTCCCTTCTCCAGGTCATTTTGGGTCGACGTCTTTTTTCCTTGCCCTCTGGGTTTTAAGTTAGGGCTTGTGTCACAATGTTGGGTTAAGGCTTTTTGAGGGTGTGGCAATTCATCTTCATCTGCGCTGACGTATTAGTTCTTTCACTGGCTCCGACTGTGTACGTTGCCAGATGTCCTCGTTGGTGATGATATTTGGCAAGCGGATCCGGAGAATTGTTCAAAGACATGTGTTTATAAATGCTTGAAGCTTTTCGAAACGGCTGCTGTAATCCGCTATGTTTCAGTTCTATATGACAGCACAGGATTTACTGTGGTGTTGAATGTTACATATTTCTCATTAATTATGAAATTACTTGCCAGCTGGAATGTAAATTAAGTTTTGTCTTCTGAAGAGCTCTTGTGACAGGTACCAATAAACATTTGTTGACATAATGATAAGTAGGCAATTTATTTAACCAAATAAAACTGTTTCAGTTGGTATTTTAAAATGTAATGTACATGTGTAGCAAAATGTAACATAAAATAACAAATAAGTGTTATTTTCAATACTTCATAATTTTTAAAGTTGTAAATTAAAATTGAAGCAAACAAAATAATCATGCGGCTCCCCCCCCCCCTCATAATAATTAAGTTTTTCATTGTGACCCTCCGTAGAAAAATATTGCCCACGCCTGGTTTAGATAAAGATGTAAAATTTCTTGGTCGTACTTTGAGGGAGAGACACACAGCCTTGAAATATCTCACGAAATCTTATAGAGACCATCGCTCTTGATTTAGAGTATTTATAAGAGACATATTTAAAAAAAATAATATTTCATACCTAAACTCTGGATACTGATGATAGTATAGGTCACCCTCATAGACGTTTGGAAGTGGATAGCTGGAGTTTAGCCCCTTGGATGGTGTGCACAGCTGAGTGGCTGGGTTGTACATGAAACTTTGACAGTCTATTGGGTACCTGGAAGCAGTGATGACAGATTAAGTCAAAAGAAAATTGCATCAAGGTATGATTATCACATGACTTCTAACTCGCCAATCGTTTTGTAAGCCTGGGCGTTCATTAAACTTTATATGTGTTTCAAAACCTTACCAGTTTTAGTAGGTCTTACAGTAGAAAACTTAATGCCTGATGTGTTTTAATTAGCTCAGCACTACTGCGAATTGCTTGGTCATTCTGGAAAGAATTTCCGGTTTTGAGCCTTCGTTGGATATTGTTGCCCCTGGTTATATGAAGATGGAGACCTGTTTCAAATTTTTTTGCCCGTTTATCCGAATTTCAATTGTGAATGTTCTATTTGTCATGAGCTTGGTCTTTTCTGCGTTGATCTCCAGGTAATACGCCTTTGTTTTGTTCTCTAGTGTTGCAATGAATTCGTTTATTTGGTTCTCGCTACCAGTGAAGTTTAATATTTCATATTTATCAAACAAATATAGATTACTTGGGCTTTTTAAAAAAGTGGGCACAGTTGGCGCCCTAAAACCCCTAGTATATTTATATTTAATTGGCTTTAAATTAGAAATGATTTATCATCAGTAGTTAGCCACAGATTCCTGTCATGCCTAGAGCTGAAAGATAAGCCATATATGACATGTGCATAAAATCAAGGCTAATTAAGTAGTACAGTTTTCATTTCTGTCAAAGATGGCTTTTACTGATGTAAATATAAAAGAAATTCTATATTTTAGGATAACAACATGGTGGCCTACTTCGTGTGTGGTCCGATCTGCTTTACATGTCTGTTACATCGTAGACCTTACATACTAAAACTGATATGATTGAAATATGTTTAAGCGCACAAGCGTGGATCATATTGAATTATTTAAAAGCGATGAAGTTTAGCGTCGACGTGGTCAAATATTCCACATCTCAATGGTCGGGGCCATGTAGCCAGAAGCAAAAAAATATGGAAGAAATTTTTTACCAATGTCTGTGACAAATAAGAGAAAGAAAATGTATGCACACGAATTTGAATTACAGACACAAAAAAACAACAACTGTTTTACCTTGATAAGCAGTTGACAGCGCAAGATGAGACTGATCTATCCACCCACCCACCGGACAGCCGGACAGGCCCACACAAGGTTGGCTCTATCTTAGTGAATGTATTAGAACTTTCGGCAGTTGACACAACTTGAATAAGGCCAAAGATGAATGCTGGAAAAAACATAAATTAAAACTTGTATTTTTACGATGAGCTGATAGCGATGGCATACAGAGGAGTTCAAAATAAATAAGTGACTGTACCATTCATGTATGAAATGAATATCATATCGTTACTTTAATTGCTGTGATTTTTTATAAAGTAGGCATGAATGAACTGTTAAGTTAAATAAAGATATAATATTATTTAGTGTCTTTGTATTAACAAATGCTTAAACATAATCCATATCTCTAAAGTTATGTCATTTTATTGTTCCTTGTGTTGAAGGCCTTAAAACTAATCTTTTACTCTGTATTTGATCACATTGGCATCAATTTTCCCTCTTAGGCTTATTGGTTTGTGTACAATCCTGGACAGCATAGATTTTGATTACGTAATTTATACAATATATGCAAAGTGGTCATTCTAAACTGCTGGTCGGAGTCTAACAAATATCTGCTCGGTCATGAGGCCGGGCAATTTAAAGGGAACACTGGTTCACATCAGGTCTTCCCTAAGTGAATGGGAGGCCCAAGGCGAAGTGAATTGATGGACCTAAATGTAATGTAGAAATAAAATTGATAAAAATGGAAAGATTCTCGTGCAAGGACCCAGCTAATGATGAGACTAATGTGAGTTTGCGTATGCCTAAGGCCGGCCCCGTTGACACAAGGCTAACAATATTTACGTTTGAATATGTATCTGAATTTTTTGGAATTTGTTGACCTTGTAGGTAGTCCCTGAGCGCATGCTTCTTTGAATCGGCAATACCCAAAACTAGTTGTAAAGAATTCCAAAATTTCCCAGTGTGGCAATAAAGATAAATAAATTAGAGCCTTTGAAGGCCTTTTTTTTTGCACAGAGTTTTTGAACATCATAGAGCAGCGATCATGCGAGTCTCAATTGATTGTGTTAGCGCTGTAGAAGAAAGCAATTATTATCTTCATACACCTACATGTTCCAAATTTTGCACGTTTTAGAGAATAAAGAACATCAGTAGTGAATAAGGTTAACACAGTTTTAAATCAGGCTTACCGTTGAACAGTACCAGCTTCATTGCACTGTCTTTATTCATGAACAATTCTTATGGATTTCCAACTGGTATCTCCAACTTCCGCAATGTTTATATTTATAGCAACTGTGCTAGTCGTCGCACCAATTTTTTAATGCGTTCACTATAAATCTGGTCAAATAAAATGGCCATCAAACAACGACCTGAGACAAAGGAACTTTTTGTCGTTTCGTTATGTACAGAGCCATTATAAAGGTGTCACATTTGAACTACAAGTAAAGGGAACAAGGAAGAACAAAAAATATCGAGAGGTTGGAGTCTGTCCCCGTTACATGTGTGTGGAGCTTAACATTGGTATGTTTTGACAGTGAGTCCGCTTAAAATTTGTAACCAAACTCTCAGTAACGACCTAAAATCAACTGGTCGATAAATACAGATGCTCATGTATGAATTTAACTGACAAAAGTTTTATAATCTTGGTAAGCACTGCAAATGGTGCATTGGCTATTTTTTAAAATTTTATTTAAATATCTTAAATTGTTTTAAATAATTTTAATGATTACTAAACTATATGAAAAGTTTCATTTTGCAGTGGACCGTTTAATACGGGGATCATTCCTGATACTTGCTGATGTTCCAGAAATTCTCGTCAAATCATACAACTTTGACCTTATTAATTACCTATTAGGCACACAATTGTAAGACACAAATAACTATCATCTTAAATCAGAAAAATGAGTGGATTTTATTCTTTTTACTATATACTTTTTTTTAAAATTAGTAAGTTTTAACAGTAAATAGTAGAGCAAGCACAATAAAAACTATTTCCAAATGTTAGTACCGTTTATTTCCTTATTTTTAAATGGCAGTTCAAATTCATTGTACAAAATGTCTGATTTTGTTCCTGCAAGGTACACATGTCTGTACACAATACATTTTGAAACAAACATATGTTATTAAATAATGTTAAAATTGACGATAAAACACACAAATATCTAACAAATTTTATTGACGTTCATAGCTTTGCGGAATATTCAGTTCCTAGTGATATAAGTAAAAACAACTTCTATTTTGTGTCAAAATAAATTTTTAAAAATATTTATAAGAAAAACATTGATTCTGAGCTTATTCAGATACGTTCTATTAATTATCTTTTAATAGCAAAAAAAAAAAAAATAATAATAACCCTGGTAATTAACACAAAAACTGATTAGCGCCAATTGAGCCATTCTGTAAACTCAAGGATCATAGCCTAAATATTTGTAAAATTTGGGTCTATTGAAAAGATTTTATTTTTATTAAAAATTCTTTGAATATAGTTAAAATAATTCGTAACCGGTACAGTAAAAAGCTCAAGCCATTTTTTGTACAATAAAGTTATATTCCTCTTTAATTTATTATATTCCCCAGACAAAGCCTTTAAGAGAAATTAAGAGAGATATTTATAGTTACATTTTAAGTAAAATTACACATAGCTAAATTATAGAGCAGAAACGACCCAGGGTAAAGTTACTAATTAAGTTGTACATAATTACAAAAATGGATTTCAGTCTTCAAAACATACTTATAACATTTTTTTTCTCTGGAGCAATATACTAAGAAATATATAAATTAAGCATTTCTGATGAGGCACACATACTTATGCTTTTAAAGACAGCTCACATTCATGTAAAACATTGTGAAGCCAGGCAACATACGTGTGATAACAGTTCCTATAAAAAATGTCAAATAAAAGTTACTTTAAAATTATCTAATATCAAGCCGCTAAAGTCTTCCCACAAAGATATGACGTGGTCAACGAACAGGACGCGTCGCTGAGACTTCACAAAAATCGCCGTTCATTAACACAATCTTCACTTCCCTTACCATCGTCCAGCTGAAACCAATCGAAGATATTATTGTTTTTAAACTCCACATATCGAGTTGTTGAAAAATGCCTGACCACACGAATACTCTTTCATTAGCCCTTTCATCAAGACCAATCCGTACGCTGTCCGAAGGGTTCACTACCTCACCTATCAGGTCAAACTTGTCTGTGCTATAAGCCATGTAAACAAGGTAAGGGTTAGCCTGACCGGACGTACCAAAACAGCGAACGTTTCGGCAAAGAGCCTTTATCAACGAACATACAAGACACAAACAAAACGAAAATAAAAATTAAAAATGAAGGAACTTAGCTGCGGTGAAATCCAAAGTATCCATAGTATCGACTTTTTGGATAAATTGTGTGATATTGAAGTACAATTATTGTGGTTGATATTCACGTTTCACAATTTTCATTCAAAGTTAACAATTTTTTAAAAAGTCAGTTTTATTGTCCGGTCCGTAGGTGTCCTTAATTTTTAAGAACCAACAAAGAGAGTGCGTATGCAACGCCTCGAGACGTCTGATGGTGACTTCACCGCACGCCTGTGTTAGTTCTTGTAGTATGCTTCACCAACAAAGCTAATTTTTGTTTTTTAAAAATCGTTCACTAGCTGAACTTCACTAACAATGACGACGTGCAATTTTTAATTATGTACATACTGGTATAGCTTCAAGGCTATTGTGTAAAAAATAACTTTAAAAAAACACGTACATATACATTCTCATTTATCAACGCACATCATGTACATAAAGAAATTTCAAGCACATGTTAATATTTTCCTGCCATATTGATTTTCGTTTATCTCCATCATCGGTTACCTCGATCCTATTTTTTCAAACCGCTAGGCCAACGACATACCCGAGTTCAACTGTGTAGCCTATGATTTATTTGAAGGCAGTGTGTGTCGTTATAATCGATGACCAGTTAAATTTAAGACGGAGCCCTCAGAAAATGGCATTTGACAAATTTCCGTCATTTACAATAACTGAGTTTATTTCACAAGATTTGCTAAAATTGCTATTCAACATGAAAATAATTTGTTGAAGTGGAAAGACAGACAGACGTGACAGATCAGACAGGATTGAGACAAGGAAAGACTAAAATAAGTAATATTGTTATTGTTTTTTTTACACATTTAATTGATAATTTCCGTATGCTTTTTTTAAATTTGTTTTTAAATTTTCTTTTAAAAAAGAGAAAACTTCACGTTGGTTACGCCTATAAGATTTGTATTTATGACAACAAATTCTAAACCACCCCACATTTTTTGGTGGGGGAGGGGGGATTCCTACCGTATTCACATTCTTCTATGCCTAGATAATCTGATATAAATTCTATACTATTAAAAAGCTTCATTTTGAGATCTAAACATATTATGTAGCTAAATTAGAAATGCTATTTTATAAAGGTAGTATTAATGACAAACTTTATTTCAAAAAAATTTAGCACATTTTTCTAAAATTTTAGATTGCAGATCATTTTCAAAAATAATTTCTATGGAAAAAAAATTCCTTAACTTTTATCCTTTTTTTTAACATTCCTTTTATTATTTCGTGTTATTTCGTAAGTGATAGTTAAAGTTCGTCTCGTTTTTTTCCCATAAGTGCGGCTGCGTCAATGCATGTGCGCAGGCAGGTAAATACGCACTTTTCCGGTTTGTAAGATTTACTTCAATTTTCTCTTTGCAACAGTAAAATTTATATAGTCTAAACTAAGTGGGACCATGCACCCTCCAAAAAAGCGTAAAATTTGTGATTAATCCCATGTATTTAATGAAAAATAAGCACACACATATATTTCTTAGCTAGGAAAGCATTGTGTTTTCTGTGTAATGAAACGATTGCCATATTTAAGGAGTACAATCTGAAACTACACCATGAAACTAAACATAAAGATTTTGGCGGCTAACTTTCTAAGGAAGAACGAAAGACGAAAGCTGCAGATTGTGTGATAAAGTTATTGAAGAAACAAACTTTATTTAAGAGCAATCAACAAACACTTCAGGAAAGTGGTACAGAAGCCAGTTTCATGACAACCCACAACATCGCTAAACGCAATAAGCCTTTTTCAGTTTTCGAGTTTGTTAAGCAAGATTGTGCAAGCGTATTATAACCTATTACTGTTACATTAGTGAAAAACTTTGTTGGGAAAATGTTCTCTATATATATTTGTGAGCAAAGTTTTTCTTGCATGAAGATCAACAAGAATAAATATAGATGCTCTTCGACAGACATAAACTTGCAGGCAGTGATGAGAATTTCAACAAGCAACTTAAATCCTGATTTTTTTTTAAATTGTAAAAAATTGTGAATTGTTACACTTGTCACATTAAACGGATCTATAATTGAAAGTTCTGGCGGCTAGAAATCAGGATAATATATCAATAAATAAATTTAATAAAACGACCACTTTCGTTTAAATTTATTTTATTAATTTTTATGATACCATTCATACTTTTTATGAAATGAAATGTAATGTTAACTAAAGAAGACAATTATTTTAAACGTTGTGGCACTCTCCTAAAATACTCTACCACAAAGTGGCCCCCGTGCCAAAACAATAGCCAACCCCTGCTCTAAGTCATTTGATATGTAACGCTATGACGTCAATGCCTGATCTTATATTTTAATAGAAGGTGTGCATGAGGTGGTGTGCAAAATAATTATAAATTAAAGATTCTCGTGTAAAAAATATTTTATGACGTCATTGTTTCAGCTCACCAAAATAAAAATTTTGAAACGAGAAAGATGTAAAAAGAGGATTTAAGGATTGTCATTATAAAATAAAGGACAAGTTAGCTTTATTTTTGAAAAAAGTGGGTGCCGTAGCAGCCGCGGCGCCCCAGCACAACCAAGTCATCTGTAATAGCTGTAAATGATAGTTACTCACACTATTATTTTATAAATACAATATATGGGTGTTTTCTGCAAACAACACTTAAAAATGCTATTAATTTGTACCATTTTTTAGTTTTTGTATAATAATTTATTTATACTATGGGAGCTTTTCGCAAACATAACTTTTCGCCTCGTTACAATTCCCGTCATCAAATTGGATAGTAAAATCGCTTATATAAACACAATTTTGTTGTCCTCCCCCATAGCCATTATCCGGCTGGCTAGGTATAAACACGGCTTTCTTGTAATCATTATCAATTGGCTGACCATTCTTGACCCACACAAAGTTTCCTTCTTGTGCAATATCATCGAGACCAATCCACATATAATACCTCGGAATGGCAAATGCGAGGAGAGTATATAATCTAAATGAGTCGTCAGGAGAGAAGAGAGTGGCGCCTAAAGACTGACAGTGGCACACAGCGTCAGTGTAAGTGAGGGGTAACGTGAAATACTCTGCTTTTATTGTGGTCGATAATGTAAATTCTCTGAAAATAAATTAATTTAAATAATTTAAAAAGAATGAATATTATAATTTATAGGGTTCGTCATTACTAAAACCGGAAAACGTCATAGCTCATGTCGTAACGTTCTTTTTTTTTTAGATTACATTTTAGCGGAACAAAGTTCTGAGGCATAAATACAGTCAAATTACTATGTTCTCAAATTTATTAGTTTAGTAAAATTACGAAATTGTTAGTTATTTTGCAAGTCTCATAAGCTGTCTTAAATTAACGAAGAAATAAAAATTATCAATAGACCTACATTCAAGTATTGAGTCGTATCATTCATTTATTTTTTTTAATATGTCATTACAAAAGATACATTTAGATATAATATTTCTATTAATAAATTTCCGCCATATTATGAACATCCCTATAAAGAAAAGCTTCTCATTATCCAGATAGACATAATCAGAGGAACAAAGATGAATTTAGATATCATATTTCTATTAACAGATTTCCGTCATATTATGAACATAGCTGTAAAATAAAAGCTTCTCATTATGCAGATAGAAATAATCAAAGAAACAGCAAAATAACGAATAAACAATAATAATAATAAATAATGTGTTAAAATGTTAATTGTAATAATGTAATGAAAAAATAGTATTATTTTTGCTTTGATTAAAAGCAGAAAAAATAATGCAAATCAAAATGTTTCATGATATTAAGACTGAATGTGTTTAATTATCAATTCACATTCCTTATTAATGTTTTCATGGCTTCTTCTTCATAGATATATTCAAAAAGTGCCATACGAAGGTTTTACAAAAGAATATGGAACTACTTTCTATGAGGGTGTCGTATATTCCAGCAAAATCTGACTTGCCAATAACCAGATGGTACCACTGAAGAGCAGAAGATTCTACAATCAGCTGGAAACTAAGATGACTTAATTAAGTCAATAATTTTCCGGGTACTTATTTACAAAAATTCTGAACTCAAATAACATCCTTCCACTCCCATTTAATTACAATCACGTTTTTCCTTAAAACAAAATTATGTTGAAATTTATTGTTACTTTTGACCAGTCAATCTTTAAAAACTATTAATGTAGTTCCTCTACTGCTCTGTCCTTTAGCATGATCTTTTTGATATTGCTACATACAAGGTATGTAGCCTCATACAAGATATGTAGCCTGATACAAGGTATGTAGTCTATTCGTCTATAATTGCAAGCGTTCTTCATTTGATCTCACTTCCTTTTGCTTCCTCTGATATTTGAGTATTTTTTATTTAAGGCAGTTTTTTACATCACGGGCTAGTGTTCGACTATCGAAACTTTGTTGAGTTTGGAAATCCACTTTTTGCAATTTTATGAAAAATTTTAATTAGCACCATTCTAAATCAACTTAATCGAAGATATGGAAGAAAATCAGCTTTCCCTAACCTGCGCTCTTCATGGGGCTTCACGTAAAAGCTGACAAGCCCCACCCCCGGAGCGGTCGCTTCTAGAAGCGGCCACATGGGCGTCCAGGACGCTTAGTCGAGAACGTCTGCACCTAATTTTAAAGGATCATTTGATTTAATGTTGAGAGGATATCACAGCGAAAACGATTGTTTTTATGAAAAAAATATAGATGATGCAATTAAACAAGGACTTATTATATTTATAAAGGTAATGTTTTTATATGTTATAAAATTTAAAATAAGTTTTAGATAACAATGTAATATTTTAGGACATAGCTTTAGGGTGATGCACAGCGCCTAGAATTTTTTTTCAAATCATCTTATAAAGAAAATAAATTTGGTGTAAATATAGTAAACATGTTTAAGAAAATTTCTTTTCATACTTAAACTTTTAATACTGATGACAGTAGAGGTCCCCCTCATAGATGGTAGGAAGTGGATAGCTTGAGTTTAGTCCCTTAGAAGGTGTGCATAGCTTAGTTGTTGTGTTGTACAAGAAACTTTGACAGTCCAGTTGGTACCTGGAAGTTGTGATGACAGAGTACAACAGTACCATTAACAAGAAAATGTGCTTAATAACAGCATTAAGATATGAGTACCGCTTGACGTCTTACAGGCAACATTGCTTAATAATTGCATTGATATATGATTAACACATGACTTTCAAGAGGCCAATATGCTTAAACCTGTCACAATCCTTTCTGAAAACTTGGAAATTAAGAAAAAAAATCATGGATTTTAAAACAATACAAGCTTTACTTTAGTTTTTACTCATCAATACTATCACATTAAAGGTCTTTATTGGATCAGCTGAGATTCAATATGGTTTGTTTGATTTTAATATTTAATTTCTCTCACGCAATAAAACATGATATTGTTAATGTGAGAGTGGTAAGGCTAGAATTGTGACATTTATAAGGGGAAAAGCTATGTCACAATGGCTGCATTCTGAGATTATTGGCTAGTCATAGAGCTAAATTTAATGCTTCTTTAATCTTTCAATCCCACATCTATGCATTTACATTTATTTAATAAGATTGACCGCTGATTAAACCTTTCGATTATAGCCATATAGATTTCGGTGTTACGCATACAGAATTACTTTCAATGAGAAAATGGACTTGTCATCTGAAACGAAACACATTAAGTTTTAAAAAATCACTTGTCATAATTCAAAATATACGTCGGTTGTCACAACCTCGGGGTGACTGTTTCATGACCAGCTTTGATTCTTTAAAATAGTTTTGAGATAAATGGAAGCAACTACTTTTTGCGGATGTTCAATTTTACTTTCATCGTGTATTCCTAAATTTCGTCTGGTAACTCAGGCGATTCAAATAATTGTTTAGATCTGCCTTTGGATCTGTGAAAAGTTCCTCAACTTGATATGCATGGATTTTTTCCAGAAAAAAGCTTAACAAAATGATGTTAATGCTAATATCTGTCTCCAATCACATTTGAAGGAAGTCACCTCTGTCAATTGAAGCATGTCTGCAAAATATTTCTTATTGCTCAATACTTCATTTATTTTTTCGTCAGAAGTGTAACTTCGTCGAATTTGTTTAATTTGTGTTTGGCTCATCATAGTCAGCAGTCAGCAGAGCTTGATCTCAGTGATATGATAGGCCTATTTATAAGAATCGAGTTTTAAATTAGAATTTATTTCTCATCCATGAATTATGCCAGGACTTCCTGTTGCGCGAACAACTGTAATATGTGCTTTACATAACCCGTGCATTTACTAGACAAAGGTTGTTCTAAGAAAAAGTTTTGTTTATTTGGATCCATCCAAGACCGTATGCGACACTTTTGTTAAGATTTTCGTCACCAAAATGTTTTATCTAGGTAAAATTTCAACATTTGTTTAAGCTTTACCTCTTCAACTAAACTACATTACCATTACATGTAGAACTAATATATAAAAAAAAATTGGTGAAAATTCTCGTCGGGTTGAGTGCCAGGTGTTTGATATGTCCAAGAAATCATTGGTCCGTGCAAGTTGTCGAAACAAAGAAATATAATTATAATATTCTCAACTTCTCTGTAGCATTTAAAATGTAGACAAAGTGTGTACAAGAATTGTGATTGAATTAAATTATAAAGAACAACAGCAACTTCTTGTACCTGATCCTGCAGTTGGCAGCGCAAGATGACCTTGAGGTATCCACCCACCCACTGGACAGCCGGACAGGTCCACACGTGGTTGGTCTTATCCTTTTGAACAGAGTTGAACTTTCGGTCGATGTCACAAATTGAATCAGACCTAAAATTACCGCTGGAAAGAGAATGTTATTTAAAATCTTGTTTTTTAAAAAAAAATCCTTTATATTAACTTGTGGTGTCTGACTCGTGCGACCGACCGACCGACTGGGCCACCTTAACGAATATACTTCAGATCGATTTTTAACACGCTTTTTCGTAAGCTAGAAAGCTGCAATTTTGCAGGCAGACTCATGCCAATATTAAAAATTATGTATTAAAATTTCGAATCGATCGAATGAACAGTAATTGAATTATTGAATTTTAAAATTATTTTTTGTCTCTTTATAACATGTCAATTTTTTTTAGAATAAATGGTGTGGTTCGTCATCTGTTCAACAAACTTTCATGTCACGCACTAAGGTGCGCATTACATTAACATTGCTTTTTAAACGCTTTTTACGTGACATAATTAGAATTTTGTATTTTCGGATTATTTTGCCCTGCCTATTATAACAAACATCCTAATAGTTATTCTGGTATAGATATTATTTATAGTAAAAACTTGTTTTTTTTTTCTTTTTTTTATTTGACATGTGGTCATAGCCATGGCCTATAGATGTGTTCTATATTAAGGACGACTTTTAACAGTCTTGTATTTTAAGAATATCATTTCCTTTCACTTATTGCTGTACCGTTTTGTGACTCGGGGAGTTATAAAATGTTACACTAATTAAACAGATTACTTTGCAGGTTCTCAATTCTTCTTTTGTCTAGTGTCAATGTTATAGTAAATGCATAAACCTGTTAAATTCTCCACAATTTATCGATGTTATTTCAAGTTTTTGAAATGGTTACACAAAAAAAAAATACTTCCTATTTAATCTCATAGGCATATATTTCTTTCATTCTTAGCACAATGCAAACGATAATTACATTGGAGCATGTATCTCTAATGGGAATGCGCATTTCTACATATTCTTTCTTAAATTTCTTAAGAGTTGTTGAACTATGTAGAAACTCCCTTGACACGCACTGCTTTGAATTGTAGGCATCAAAATTTTCAAACGATGTTTCCGAAGTTTTGTGATTAGAACAAAAAGAAGAAAAAAAAAATATTAGTAATATTGGAAGACTTTTGTTAATTTGAAAGAATTTTTGTTTAAAATCAAGGTGCAATGCGTATGCGAGTTAAATTATGGATAGTGTTAGCGCTATAGAAGAAAACATTATCATCATCATATACCTAAATAACGTACAAATGTTTACGTTTTGTAAATTCTCTGCCATTAGCAATCAATATAACCGAAACAGTTTAAATCGAACTCACCTCTGAATCGCTCCAAACGCATTGTACTGTGCTTATTCAGAGAAAAACCAAGAATACTAATAAATATCTCTACTAGCTCTAACGTTTTTACATTTATTGTAACTGTTTTTGTCGCTTTACAATATTTTAAGGCATTAAATATTAAACTGTTTAAAAAATATAACGAAATAAAAGTAATCAAAACACCACACGAGACGATATAAATTTTTCTCGTTTCGTTTTAAATACATAGTAATCATAAACATGTCACATTAGAATTGGAACAAGAAACGAACCCAAATATCGATATGTTGGATCCTATCCCAGTTACATGTGTGCGAAGGCTTACATTAGTGTGTTTTGTCGGTCAGTTGACATGAAATAGTAATCAGAATCTCAATGTGAAGTTCTTTTAAATTCATGTTTGAACGTAATTCCGGGGTAGCTGAGCTGTACAAACCTTGATCAGCCTAAGAACCGCTCAAAATACATCCTTAATTAATGTCATAGCTTGTTGAATGCATTGACTGATGCCGTGTCTCGTTATCTTTTTTCTGGTATTTCTTTTAATCTCTTGCTCTCTTTATCTCTTTTTATCTCTCCGTCTCTCTGTTTCTCTTTTTAGCGCTTTCTCGCTTTCTCTCTCTCTCTCTCTCTATCACTCTCTGGGGGACCGATTGTAGTTTCTTTTTCTTTTTTAAAACTCACTCATCACTAATTCTCCAAAGTACCGTGTAAGAAGAATAATGAAACTTTGGGAAGTTGTTGAGTACACTCTCGTGGTATTAACAGGATGAAAGAAACTTCAATTTTTGCCTAAATGGTTTCCCAAAAGTAAGTTTCTTCTTACATAAAACTATCACATCACCAATTCTCAAAATTTACATGTAAGTAGAATCATAAAAATTTGGGAAGTAGTTCAGTACCCTTCCGCCATGGTAACAGGCAACAATACAAATCATTAAAACATCTCTCACTCGAGTGTTGATGGCTCAAATGAATGTTGTTTTTTTCCATTATAAGCTATGTAAAAAAGACTAATATTTAAATCTCCAAATTCTTGTGTAGTTAGGAGCATGAAAATTTGTGAAGTTGTTGATTACCCTCTCGCAATGGAAAAAGATGAAACAAATATTTAAAATATGGGCTTAATAGGATCAAGGGAAGTATGTAATTTTTATTTTTTTAATTTTTTCTTTCTCATTGAGGCAACGAAAGGCAGACAAGACGGTATAAGTTAATATTTTTAGTACATCTATCATGATTCGGAATGAAATCGATTGGCATTTTTAAAAATTTATGGTACATTGGTTCTCAACGTTTACCTACATACCAATTTACAGCTGCAAGTCGCGGGTAAATTGCTAGTGTCAAATAAAATAAACCTTGGATACTTACTGTTATTTAATTTTCTTATGTAATTTTTTTAAACATCGCATGTAAAAGAAAATGATGATAATTTCGAATGCAGCTTTAACTAGAGAGATAAAAAAAAATTGTCAACAACCACACTATATATATATATATATATATATATATATATAATAATAAAATTATCGTCATGGTTTAACCATATCGGACACCCAGCAAGCTGTCTAACCCCCACCGACCAATCAGCTGACAAGATAAGGTAGTGCATTGGCTGGGGGTCATCGAGACCTTCGATACATTCAAATTAGGTCAATTAATGTGTTCTTTTAGAACAACAGATTAGCATGTATTTCGTAGTTTAGTGGTTATTACATTTGTAGGTTCGAGTTCCAGCTAAGACACAACTTTTTTTATTTTTTTAAATGTTAGTGTTTGTGCCGGTTCATTTCCCGTTTTCTTCGCAACACGGCAGTAAGGTTTGTTTCTCGACATTGGCATATTAACTTCGTGATCTCCGTTGTGCTCACACACAGAAAAGTAGTCACACACTCATCTCAGTAAGTACTTTCATAAAATGGCACCAGTCATTAAATCATTAGTGGCGTATGCTACGACGGGGGATGGCTGTTAGTGTATGTTTGGCAAACTAGGGTGCTGTCGAGCACTTGTTTCCAGAACAACAAGGCGACTTCAGTTATCCCCACCCCCAAGGTTCATTCACTTTGCTATGATTTTTCGTGATGTATTTTGTGTTTCTTCACCCACGCCATTTCTTTGCAATATTTATTAGCAACGCTGTGGCGTTTGCTACGCCGCGGGCATCTAGTTTTATTATAGAAAGCTAAAATAGTACCTAATGACCTCCGCTTTACTTTTGGCTTTTTCCTTACTCCAGTTTCTAGCCAAAAAAATAATGCTTGCCATATGGACCGATTTAAACTCACTTTAAAGTTTCCTGTCAACAAGATTCAATCACTTATTGATAATTTCTTATCTTCTGGTGCGAGTGGGATGGAAGTGGCTGATTGATCTTATGACTCTGTTCTTAGAGGGGAACAATAGACAAACGTGACCAACGTTTCTATGGGATAGTATTTTTGGAAGTTCGGGCCACACAATACACCCGTGTGCTTCATGACCTTTATGCGTCAGTGGCGAGTGATGATTCAGTGGGTCTCACAACGGTGATACAGCGGATCCTAAAATTATTCGAATATTAAACTTCTCCGTCTTTACATACTCTTCTTTGTTTGTTTGAAATATAATTTGTAAGTGTTAAACCAATGAAATGGCGTCGATTACATAATTTGAAATTTTCTTATTTTTTTTTTCATTCAATATAAGCACATATTTGAGAAGTGAATTGTAATCAATGAAACTGTTTTAAAATAACCGATCGTGTAAATAAACTAAATCGATTATGTTCTGAGAAGCACTTTTAATCATACCTTAAACAAATAAAATCGCTCTACTTAATGAGCCTATACCACAGCTCGTAAGAAAGGAAATAGTTTCATATGCATTCCTGCGCAAGATAGTTATAAAAAAGGAACCAAAGACACGACTGTAGTATATCATTCATCCTTATCAAGCATCTGTATGAATACATCGTAATAAATTTCTTAAAGATTGTGTATGCTCTTCTCCACACAATAATTTTCATCTACTAAAACAACTTAATACAATTTTGACTTTTAAATGTATTTAGAGATAGGAGAAAGAAATTAAAATTTTGCCTTTGGATATTGCAAAAAGAATAAATATTTGCAAAAGAATGACACCAAAAAATTAGGTTTGTATGTTACAATAAAGTATCAGGGAAACTTTATTATTTCCTTTATTATTTTTGAAATAAATTTATAACGTCAAACAATTTAATCCACTGCACGCATATGTGTCATGACTGATGTCATTACAACTCCTGAAAATGTCTCACGATCTTAAAACTATTATGAACACAGTCGTGCCGACCACACATGACATCACGCGATTGTGGATGATTTTGTACCACATTTCCTCTTCGTCACAAAAAAATTATACAACCCCTAAAATATTGCGTCAGAAAGCTTTAACCCCCTCCTCAAACAAAGCTGTATTTTCTAAATTAAATAAGCATGTTAATAATACTTTTCTATTTTACTAATAGTCTTTGCTAGGGACGGTTGAGCGTAACATACAGGTGTAATTTTACTTACACAAATCTTCTCAATTATTAGAATTCGTAATTGAAAAACTAATATTAAAATACTATGCTCTAAACATGCTTAATAGTTATGGTAAAAGTAATTGAGTCAATTAAAAAGCAATCATCAGCTGGTGGTCTGTGTAACAACTGAGTAGTCAAAGTTGTTTTAGCAACTTCTCATTAATTCTACAGCAAGCCATCCTCTCTCCGTTCACGGACACACAAGATCTCAATTCATATAATATCACGAATCACGTGTTTCATACCCAGTTCAATCAATGTAAACGAATGTCATAAGCGCCCTAATACTTATATCTTGACTGATTGCTCCAAGATTCATACAATTACCGTTTACAAGAATAAAGACACTGCTTGAAATAAAGAAACAACTTTAATGGCATTTCATCCTTTTACACGAACACACCAAACTCTCTCTCCTTCTGCACATATACCAATGACGTCAACAACACAATCACTTTGCACGCTTTCGCACCATTAACCAATAACTATAAATACCACAAAAGCAAACATCAAACACACCACCGTGCGCAACTCACAACAACAAGTTACAATGGCAAATTGGTCATCTGTGACAACGAAAAAACACGTTTCATACAGTTATTATTTTTCTCGGCACTTTGTTACTCAAGCATCATGCAGACTAAATACATGTAAACATGGAGAGTTCATTCTAACTTGTGTACGCCTGGCCATACGATTACAACTGAGAAAATCGTTCCTATTTCCACTTTCTACTTCGTCTATACATTTGTCGGTTTGACAATAATGTTGATTCACTACAAGTTCTATTACTGATGGTGATTTGTTATAGAGATTAAACAGACTGTGACATGTGTCACACTCGTAAAGAAACTTTAAGCTCATCAATGTGGTCAAGTTAATCTTTTAAGATAGAATCATCTACAAAAATATGTTGCATATCATGTTAAATTCTACGAATTTGTAAAGTTTCTTTCCGGATAATGGGGTGTAGAAATTAAAAAGAAGAATATTACAGCATACGCATCAAAAAAAAATTTAGTTGCGGTGTTTTCGAAAACCAGAAAGAGTAAAAAGCGCGTAATGCGGAGGTGATTTAGTTAAATGTATGAATAAAAGTGACCGTACACCTAATTTCCATTTACTTTTTCTTATTTCTATTTTTCCATATCTTAACTTTATCATTATCAGAGCGTTTGATTTCTTTATTTTCTACTTAAGATTCAAGAGAACCATTGTTGCCATTTTGAAGCTTGAATAAGAGGCTTTGTGTAAGTTACTCTCATTGATATAAAACGTTAGCTTGTAAGTTACTCTCATTGAACTATAACATTATTTTGTAAGTAACTCTCATTGAACTATAACGTTAGTTTGTAAGTTACTCTCATTGAACTATAACGTTAGTTTGTAAGTTACTCTCATTGAACTATAACATTATTTTGTAAGTAACTCTCATTGAACTACAACGTTAGTTTGTAGGTTACTCTCATTGAACTATAACATTATTTTGTAAGTAACTCTCATTGAACTATAACGTTAGTTTGTAAGTTACTCTCATTGAACTATAACGTTAGTTTGTAAGTTACTCTCATTGAACTATAACGTTAGTTTGTAAGTTACTCTCATGAACTATAACGTTAGTTTGTAAGTTACTGTCATTGA
>MUZC01004646.1:217681-308856 GCA_002072015.1 Radix auricularia | reverse complement strand
GAACTATAACGTTAGTTTGTAAGCAACTCCCATTGAACTATAACGTTAGTTTGTAAGTTACTCTCATTGAACTATAACGTTAGTTTGTAAGTTACTCTCATTGAACTATAACGTTAGTTTGTAAGTTACTCTCATTGAACTATAACGTTAGTTTGTAAGTTACTCTCTGTGAACTATAACGTTAGTTTGTAAATTACTCTCATTGAACTATAACGTTAGTTTGTAAGTTACTCTCATTGAACTATAACGTTAGTTTGTAAGTTACTGTCATTGATCTATAAAATTAGTTTGTAAGTTACTGTTATTGAACTATAACATTAGCTTGTAAGTTACTCTCATTGAGCTATAAAATTAGTTTGTAAGTTACTGTCATTGAACTATAAAATTAGTTTGTAAGTTACTGTTATTGAACTATAACATTAGTTTGTAAGTTACTGTTATTGAACTATAACATTAGCTTGTAAGTTCCTCTCATCTAATATAAAAAGCTGAAAGTTTCTTTGTTTGTTTTTTGTTTGTTTGTTTCTTACCAATTCAATACCAAATCGTTTGACCCAGGGTGCTGAAGTTTTGCATAATACCCCAGTTTTACCCAGAAAAGATCATAGGCTATATTTCAACCCCAGGTGACCACCCCTCGGGTAAGAAGGCCCATTATTTTTCTTATTTCCACACTAGATTGTGCCGGGGCGCCATGGCGCTTGCGGCGCCCACTTTTAAAAAAATAAATACGAAATATTAAATTTTCATAATTGTACGCAAAGTATTTAATAACTAGATTGTGCCGGGGTGCCTCCTTTTTTTGGGCGCCTACGGCGCCAACCTTTTTTTTAAAGACCAACTAACTTGTCCTTTTTTGATAAATACGAATTATTAAACTTTATGAAATGTACGCAAAGTATTTATAATAATAGGGGTTGTATTTTTCGCACCGATGCACACCAAACAATGCAGTCATCATATTAAATATTTTTACAGCGCTCATCAACACACAGATTTTTCAACTAAACTAACTGCTGTAGACTGTCGTACATCGCTGCTCAGCGTTACAGATCCAATGACTTGGACTATTATATTATTTATAGGGGTTGTATTTTGCGCATCGAGGCACACCTAACAATGACGTCATTTTAAATATTTTACACCGGTAATCACACCACGATTTTTCAACTAACTGCTGTAGACTGTCGTACATCGTTACTCAGCGTTCCACATGTAGTGAGTGAGTGAGTTAGTGAACTGGGCTTTTATATTATTTATATGAGCTATAAAAAAATTGTAAATCACTAAAGCATGAAACTTTGGGTATTTGTTAAGTACACTTCCACGATGGTAACAAGAAAAACCATATTTACTTTATCACTTGCTGTCTTGCTGGGGTCCGGGGGCCCAAATGTAGTTTTTTCTTTCATTAAAAACTGACTCATCACTAATTTTCCAACTTTCCGTATAGGTAGAAGCATGAAACTTTGGTAAGTTGTTAGTTGCCTCTTGATCCGAATATTGAAATATTAATTTTTTTAGAATTTACAATAATTTAGAAAATTACTACTTCTCCACTTTCTCGTGTAGGTAGAAGCATGAAACTTCCAAAGTTTTGGAGTAGCCTAAAGCGACGATCTTTGGTAAAAAATAGTTTTAAAATAACACTCATGGGAGCCTGGGGCCCAAAGATACTTTTTTCCCTTACATGAACTATATAAAATAAAAAAAATCACTAATTATCCTATTTCCCGCGAAGGTAGTAGCATAACACTCTGGGAAGTTGTTGAGTACACATCCACAATAGTAAAAGATGAATAAAATATTAAAATTATCACTTCATGGGGGCCACAAGTCCAAATAAAATATCTCCTTATATGATCTTTATGAAAATTGAAAATCACTTCAATAATTATCCATTTTCCCGAGTAGGTAGAAGCATGAAACTTCTGCAAAAGTAACAAGAAAAAAATATTTAAAGGATCACTCACTGGGGGCCGGGGGCCCAAATTTTTTTTTTCTTATATAAAAACCGACTCACCACTAATTCTCCAATTTACCGTGTAGGTAGGTAGAAACCTGAAACTTGCAATGTTTGTTGAGTAGCCTAAATCGACAATAATTGATGGAAAACGATTTTAAAATTCAAACTCATGGGGGCCATGGGCCCAAAAACCAGTTTTTCCTTTCATGGACTATATTAAAAAATGAAAATCACTAATTTGCTCATTTCCTGCGTAGGCAGTAGCATGAAACTTTGGAAAGTTGTTGAGTGAACTTTAACGATCGTAACAGGTGAAAATAAAATTTAAATTATCACTTCCTGGGGACCGTGGGCCCGAATGAAGTTTTTTCCTTATATGAGCTTTATGAAAATTTAAAATCACTAATTCTCCACTTTCCCGAGTAGGTAGAAGCAGGGGCGGATTAAGACTGCACGGGGTCCCGGGCTGAAATCAAATCCAGCCAGCGTCCCTTTAAATAAAATGATTGTTATGGACAAATATAAGAATTTCCAAAACAAATTTACGGACAAATTTTTTTTTTACGGACACATTTAACATAGAATATTGACCTTAAAACGAACGAATATGCTGCATAACCTAAGCGTTGTAGGCGAAAATGTCACGTCTCCACATGAGCACGTCTCTATTACCATGTTCATAGTTTATTGTATGACATTCATCATTAGTGACTGTTTAATTACTCCTGCTTATGATCATACACAGAAACATGTAACGTGTATTGTCGATCACTGTCGGAGTAATTTTTGTTCACTTTTGCTTTTTCAACAATAATTTTATCCACGTTTTCGTTTATTTCACAGTTTTCTAGTCTATCGTCTTCGCTCGTATTTATCTTTTCCGCCATTAAAAAAAAATCATTTTTACATTCATGTCGTCATAATTTATGCGTAATTGTGACGTCCAACTAACGATCAATCTAAAGAAACCTAACTTGCAACGATGCGTCTCGCCGCTAGAGCCTAGCTGTCCAGAAAGCGCTTACAGTTATTAATAGAGCGCGGAATGCCACTAAAACAATTTAAACATTAAAATTTTAATTAAGAAAAAAGATATCACAAATATAATTTACTGATATTTTCTAAACGTTGAGATTGTCAATTTTTTACGGAAATTTACGGACAGGCAATTTTATGACAAATCTTTACGGAATTTCCGTAAATTTACAGACGGTTGGTAACCCTGACAGCTAATATAAGATTGTAACTAAATATTAATAATGAAAAAATAAATTAACTGTTAGAAGTGTTCGGGATTTGTTACAATTGAGTGTGAAAAGAAAAATTGCATCACAAGCCTCTACGCTCTCCACACGGCCAGCGGAGCTTGTCTAAAACTGTGAAATCTTAAAAATATAAACTATTTTTATACTTTGTTCTCTAAGATAGCCAATAAATCAAGTTTTTTTTTCTAATATTATATTGTCAAGAGTTCGTGCAAACATTTGTACACTTTTATTACAAAATATAAAAAGTTTGGGGGCCCCAAACCGTCGGGGCCCCTGGCTTTACCCCGTTCAGCCCCCCTCTTAATCCACCATAGGGTAGAAGCATGTAACTTTGGGAAGTTGTTGAGTAAACTTTCACAATGGTAACATGGAAAAATGGGCCCAAATGAAGCTTCTTCCTTATATGAGCTTTATGAAAACTGAAAATCCCTAATTCTCCTATTTCCCGTGAAGATAAAACCATGGAAATTTAGGTAGTTGTTTTGCAGACTTCAGCAATGGTAAAAGGTGAAAAAAATATTTAAATTATTACTTACTTACATTGCTTACATTGTTTATTTCCTGGTAAAAAATATTAATAGTCTTTTTGTGGAATGTTTTCTGGTGTATCAATGTTTCTAAGGTGGATGGGTCCAACAGGAAAAATGCATATTATAGTACACATCTCACGAAAGTGAGGCAAGATATTAATTTAAATCCTCATTACATTTGTAAAAGCTTTTTTTTTTTTAGATTTATTTATTTATGTTTTTTTCTACAAATATTTTATCTATGATTATTTTTCATTGGCTACAAAGAAATGGGGACTCCGTGATTATTTCTAAATCATGATTACACTTAAGTAAATTAAATTTTTGATTTGAACTAGTCGTTGCCAATGAATGAATTCGTTAGCGTTTAGTTATTTCTTTGACACCGTTAAAAGTTGACGCTTGTTTGGATCGTGAAACATACTGACGTTAGAATTTACAACGACAATTTTAAGCTACCAAAAAGATGTAAAGAAACGTGCACGCTCTAAGGCTCTTAAACAGAACTACAATAATAGATGCGGACTTCATTTACGACTTTATTTGTAGTTTGTTTCTATTCATGAAATTTACGTATTGAAATATTTTTAAATTGTTAAACTTTAACGGCTATATTTCTTCAATGTACATTTTTGGCTTCAACAATTTACTAAGTGTAAATAATTTAAATAAACAAGCTTTAAATATTTAAAAAGATTATTGTGATTGTCTCCGATTCGCTTCACTAGACGTTCATTTTTTAACAATTCCAATGAATCGCCACGTCGCCTCCCTCCTTTGCTATTTAATCTCTGAAATACTCTCTTCCTCCTATTGCTATCTTTGGCTGTGGATTATACAGCAGCTAAGTTTTAGTTTAATTTAAATAGTTCTATTTGTTTGTGTCTATTTTTAGTCAAGAAAGGGACTTTTCAGAAACATTAGTTGTTTTGTGATGTCTTTTCAGAATAATAAAAACCCTGTATAGATGATATTTTTCTGCTTATCTTTAAAACTGATTGCAGTCTCAATCAACTTTTGTACGTACCATTAGCAGACAAGCTTAGTATGAATGTATTTTATGAGTCTTTCTGTGCTTGCCCCGATGATGTCCACTAAGCAAGTCTATGAAAAAAAAATTAAGTGATTTTGTCTAAATTAAGATATTATAGTGTTGTACAGGATACATGTTGTTGGATGATTCTTCAATGGAAGTTATGGTTTATGGAGTTGCAAATTATATATTTATTGCTGATATAGAAACTTGAAAAATTTAGGTTTTTATTAAAACGTTAATATCTACTACCGCTACCACTAATATATTTGCTTTTCCAGATTGGATGCGTTGCATTACGTTGGGTAACAGAAATAAACCACGTCTCTGAATAGGTTTGCAAGCACAGAAATGAATAAAATTATTAAAACAACAAAATGCGTTCAGGTTTTTCTTTTTCAAATCAATATAATTCGTGGATTAGCAATCTTTTCTGGTTGCAGCTTAATTCAAAGAATAGACTGACATCATTATTTCCAGTTTCTTTACAATTACTATTTGCAGGGCAACATGAAAGAAAAACGAAATAAGCAAATAAATAAATAACAAAGGAGAGGCATTAATGTTTAAAAATGACATTGTAAAATAATTTAGACAAATTACAAATTTACTATTTGAACAATATGATATTTCAAAATAACTATTTAAATGTGCTAAATTTAAAAATTCAAGCTAAACCCTTTATTTAGCAACAAGAAACTACATGACAAAATAATCTAAATCAAAGTGATAATATATTAATTTATTTTTAAAAATTAAGATTAGAAAATAAATTTGTATTCTTATAAATAAAGATGACATCATCTTTCGCTAGCATTAAACTCATTTTTTCAATTTAATTTTTTAGTTCGGAAATTTTTATTCAAATCCATTGACTACATAATTAAACTAGTAGAGATGATCCGCTTATTATATTTTTGAGAATAATTTTTTTTTCTGTATGTGGGACTATTACAAGAAAGCCATATTTATTAATCTCATTAAAACGTTACACATATAATCATATTTCATTAGCATAGAATGTCGATAATTTGTATAAAACTCTCAATTTCAAGAGTCTAGAGTTTTAAAAAATTTCTTTTGTTTTGAAAACGTTAAATAAAAAACACAATTCATGTTTAACGTATCATAATTAAGGGGAAAAAAACAACCTAGATCAACTGATATTTAACTTTCCTTGTTTCCTTGATCAAAAATTTAGATTCATTATCTGTGTGGCCACTTTTGTTCAAACATGCTTAGAGGTGATGCTTAAATAATTTTATATCAGGCGGAGATTCGTCTTTACACTATATTGGACCCCTGGGCTTAGAAGAAGTGCACCCCTGCAGGAATTAAGTATAATATATAATTATAAAATAGCCAACCCACGTCGTAGCATAAGCCTCTAGTGATTTAGTGACGGGTGACATTTTATGAAAGTAATTGTTGAGGAGAGTGTGTGACTACTTTTCTGTCACTGAGCACAACTGAGAGTACGAAGTTAATATGCCAATGTCGAGAAACAAAGCTTACAGCCGTGTTGCAAAGTTAAATTCGAAAAGAAAGTGGGAAATGAACGGGCACATACACAAACATTTTTGAAAATTAATAAAGTAATGTCTTAGCTGGGGCTTTCACATACGACCTTTGGTGTCCAGCATGTTTGAACAAAGACGAGAATTATATATAGAGATGATCATGTACCCATGGGGCCACTATGCTTGTGGGCCCTATTGCAAATGCCCACCGGTCATATGCGTTAAGACAGTCCTGATCCTACCCATTATACAAAAACATATTTTTCTTCTTTACATTTCGTCTCAACAAATATTCATTTTTAAAACAGAGCATGGCTGACAAAGACATTGGCAGTCAGTAGTTGCATATCTAACATTGTTGGGAATAACATTGCATGAGATGAATGGAATGATGCTAATTGTGTGCATCACTCGTAAAAAAATGACCAAGAACGAAGAATTTAGTTATACAAAGCAAACTGGAGATTCACCAGAGAGGAAACAAATCCGATTTCGATCACAAGTAAATGTATCTAATATAGATATGTAATTTGAACATGGAAGTTGGAGAGGATATTGAATTTTTAGGAGAAATGTGCATTCTTTTTACCCTTTAATATCAGTAAAAAGTGGAACCAGCATTATGTTTCTGTTGACAAAATCTTCATTTTTTAATTCATAAAGTAAGAAATTCATAAAAGAGGCCTAATTACTATTTAAGTTTGCTTAACTTAATCTACATTATTTTATTTGTTAAAATCGCTTCTTCTATAAAGAGAGACAATATGGTTAATATTGAGCTACTGTCACTAATCTGGTTATTACATACATACTTGAGACCTGTGAAACATAGTGTCTACATACGTATTTTGTTTAATTGAGGTTTTCAGCTTTGCTGAAAAATAAAAATAATTTACAATTAAGAACAAGTTAAGAGGCCGACTATTTGCCCATGAGACAAAGAATGACATAGATTCAAGAGACAGTCGTCTTAGGATCATTATTTTTCATTAAACTATATTTTATATAATTATATTAGCTATCCACTATAATTAATGAAACACGTTGTTTTAGAGATTTTTACTTTGTAGTACAAATTAGTTGTACTTTTAAAAGCTAACTCTCCTAGAAACTCTTCCAGTAGTGATGAATAATTTCAGCATCAAATTACACATATTTAGTTTAGGTTTTCTCACAAAGAAAAGACATTTTTTGATAACACGTAGCGTCATTCAATAGACCTAAACCTTCACGCTTGTAAACACAATCTTCATTGAGCAGAGCATTGTCTGGCTGGTCAAAGCCAAAAATGGCGACTTTAGTAAGATCTAAATTATTATTATTCAATAAATGTCCATTGCCAGACCATACAAATCTTCCTTCTTTCACCATATCATCAAGTCCAATCCATGCGTTGTCAGTGCGGATAATAAATAAATTAAGCAGTTCAAATTTGGGTATTGTGTCCGACAAGTAAAGATGTGAGTCGAGACATGCGCAGGTAGAAGTAGCGTCTGTGTAGTTGAGTTGATTGGTGTAGTAGGCCACGTTAGCAGTGATAAGACCCGTAAGGTCACTTTTGATGCTGTAAGAGGGTTAAAAAAATGAGTACATTGAGGCTGTAGTCTGTGACTGAAGTTAAAACATAAGTTAAAAATTATTTTAGTCTTAAAATTGATGCATCGAAATGTAATTTTAACAAAGAAAAAAACAAACAAACAAAAACTACCTTTTATATTAGGTAGTATTGTTATTTTAGTAAGGTATGTAAGAGATATTTCATGTTAAACCACATTTGTCTTTATTGACCATTATAAGTTTCTCGTTTCCTAATAGGTATATTAATGCACTAAATTGAGGAGTTAATGCGAAATTTAAACAAGTAAAAAAAAAAAAAAACTCAATTTTAGACACACACACACACAAATTTTAATATCTACCTTTATATTGTAAGGAATTTGGGTAGATTAATTTACATTCAAAGCCTGATCTCTACGTGCGCGTCGAATCTTTGATGTGTTTGAGAAGACCGCCGGGAGGAGTATGGGGGGAGACACCGATGCCGCGCCCATTCATTTAATGTAGGAGCTTGACGACAACCGACTAGGGTGAACGATCTTCAAGTTGGGGTGATAACCACGGGAGTCCGTGGGACTGGGGCGAAGGTGGAAACTGGGGCCGTAACTGGGTAGATGACGGGAAGCCGATAACTGGACACGGGTTGAAACAGCTGACGAGGAAATGGTGCTCAGATCAAGAGACCAGAGCGGTTTATGTCAAACCGACCCCACCAACGTAATTTTGGGGGTGGTTCCAAATGATTGACTTTCGGACAATGGAAATTTCTGGGCAGAGACTGACATGTAATAGAGCGGGAATCTCGAGATTTCAGAGGGACTCAGGGAGACGAACAGCTAGGGATAGGGTAGACTTGTAGACATTTTGACTGTACACATTAATTAGTTTTTAGCGAGAGTAACTAGAAGTCAAGAAGTTAAGAAATGAAACAGAGATGATTAGTGTACCGCAGTCTTAGAGTTTGGTGTTTAAAAATAAGAAGTAAGAAAGAGTGTCGTTCGTAAAGGAGAATTGTGAGAAAGTAGATATTTTAGTCACACGAGTATAGAGGTTCTTTACAATATATATGTATGTATATATATATATAATATATCCATATTAATATTTATATAGATATATATATAATTATATATATATAAAGTTAAAAAGATACTTCTTGATACAAAAAATGCCAGTTTAAATTATTATAAAACTAACGGAGTTAAATATCTGCTAGCATAAAAGGAAAGCCAAACGAATCTGACTATCGTTAGTGCACATTTTTTTCCTGAAATGTTAAGCATTTCATCTTTATTTAGTAGTAATTGTGATAAGACATGTTTTGAGTTATTTCATTTGTGTTATTTTAAATATTAACAAAATTAAAAACAAAAATTAATAAAAATAAGATGTAATTTAAATATACACGTTACATTTTACGTGTTTTTTATATTTCGTCCGAAGAGACATATTCACACCAAAACTTAAAAACTGTATTTTAAAAATGTGTTTCCCCGAATTTCTTTTTCCTTCGTCAGAAAAGGGGGATGTTGATGATTTAACCATTGATTCTATATTTTAAAAAATCATGTTAAGCCTGGTCCCTATTGGAACTCAGGACGTGTTAGCGCATTTTCGTATTATGTATCAGTACTTATGTTAGATTTCAGCATTATGTAGTTGTTAGTAATTGTGTTTAGATTTTAGACATAGTTTTATGAATTTTCCTGTGTAATGAATATACCTGACATTTTTTTAAATTTAAAAGTCATTTCTTTACATTAAAAAAAATGTTTTCTCTTTATTCCAACTACAAGTCACCACAAATGATGACGTAAAACTCTCTAAACTTTTACACATATTCTAATGACGTCAACTAAAAAAAAAACACTAATTATTTTGCACCCTTTCACACCACTCTTCAATGCATGAAGAATTGTGTATTCGACTTCCGGCGATGGCGGCCGTTCCCTGAGTTAGTGTTGCTTCTCGATTCGAAATATTTTTTGGTAGCTTTAACGGGTTTTTTAAACGGATCGAGTAACTGAGTGTTGATGCACCAATGGCAGGTCAGGACATTCAAAAAACATATATACATCATGGGTCTAGGACTTATGGATCCTTTGATCAGGGTGATGACAGACGGACAAAACGGGTGCAATAGCGATTTCGACATCTCGAAAATGCGCTGAAAAAACAAAACACAATTTCTTTTGCTGAGTACTCACCTAAAGTCTGGATAAATGTCGGGACTTCTCATCAGGTAGAGGTCCCCCTCAGTCACATTTGGTGCCGGAAAGCTGCCACTCAACCCTGATGATGGTGTACACAATCTGGTGACTCTGTTGTACATGAATCCTCTGCAATCTCTGCCATATCTACAATAATCAATAAATAGATCATTTTATTTCTTGATACGTACGGACGTGTTACTAGAGTGGTAGTGAGCTGGACTGTCGATCCATGGGAAGAACTCAAGTCACGGGTTCAAGCCTAGGTACTGGCAATGCCCCCGGAGCATTGTGCTAGCCACACAATCCCTAGCTCGTTAGTGGTGGCCTAATAAACTTGTGAACGCTACTTCACTTGCCCTACAGTCTGTCATGGATTGAACAGGGGGTTATTTTTTATTCTGCTAGACAATATGTCGCATAACATCTTTTGCACGTAGAACAAATAATTGTATTATTGGATTGGACTTGAATATTTATTTTCATTTCAGTTAAAAAATTTATTACAGAAAAGAATGGCAATTACCAAACGTGTAAAAGTAGAAGTAAATCTTTTTGTTGACTCAGTTGGTAGAAAAAAGTTGTTTAATTTTATTACGCAGTATTAATCCTATAGAAGTGTCTTACCTGGTTCTACAGTTAAAACCACACGAAGACTTGGACAGAGCGATCCAGCCAGGTGTTAAACGAATTGGTCCACATGGGGAGGGGTGGGACTTGACGAATGTGACGTAAACAATTTTCGAAGATGTCTTCTGAACGTGAGTAACGCAGCACAACAAAACTGTTGACGATTGCTTATTTGTATAATTTTTAGATCAATAGAAATAATAACGCAATTGTATTAAATTTCCAAAATATTAAAAGAACATTATTAAACTCAAAAATAAAAATGAATTTCTGAAATTCATTGCTAAATAAATATATATAAAAACTTAAGCAAATTTACAATACAAAAAACTATACTGTGCACAATGAATCTTAAATTAAATTTTACCAAACGAAACAAAAAATTAACATTTACCTAGAGTAAAATAAACTTGAAATTTCATGCTGATAAAATTTTACTGTGAAATGACAATCGTTTTTACAGTGGAAACTACTGCGTCAAATGAAAATATTTCCAAATCTCCTCTTCCTTTAAATACATAAAGTAAAAAATGATTAAACGCTAAGTCATATAGAATCAGTCTAGGAATACCATGACAGCTACAAAACATATTAAAATGGAGCTACATCACTTGTTCAAATTAAACAAATCTTGCGCGTATGTGGAAAGTTCGAGTCCGTGGACGACTATCTGTATTCAGACACAAGGCGGAATGTCAACAAACTCCTTATCGAAGCTATTGATTAAACACACAACTCCTCTCACTGGAAGGATTTTTTAATCGCCTCCATTGTCTTTGTCAGAGGAGTAGCATTAAAATAGTAGCATACTTTAAACGTAACATGTACGTCTTGGTGATATTTAAGATGTAAGCACATTATCCCAAAGTACTACGAGTATTCTTCATAAAATGAAATTCTGTAGAAATTCGCTGAGTATTAGGCAGTTTAAATGAATTTACCAAACATAAATGATTTTTTTAAAAAAAATTTTTTTAGTTCCATAACCTCTTTTTATCGAGGTCGTAGAGGATTCTAATGTTGCCATTAGAATTTTCTCGGGCTTAATAGACAATGAGATGAGATGTTTTCGAAAGGTGTTAAACATCTTCTAAACAGCGCACATCACGAAAGAAACGGTCCGCGACAAAATAAGTGCTGTCATTGGCCCTTACGAGGACCTTCTCACCTCAATTGGAAAGAGGAAATTACGATGGTACGGACACGTGACAAGATCTGGAGGTCTTTCAAAGACGATATTGCAAGGTACAGGGAAGAAGGAAAAGAGGCAGACCAAGGAAGAGTTGGGAGGACAACATCAAAGAGTAAACCGGCCTTTCATTTAGCGATTCCCAGAAGGCAGCTCAGAACCGTGACACTTGGCAGGAGTTAGTGCGCAGCTCAAAATGGTGCCCCAAACGACCCAGCGTCGGGTTAAGGGACAGTTCAAGTTCAATAGACAATGGCGTCACCCATCCCTCTCCAGGTCAACGGAGGCCGTTCTAAGCGTTACTCATTGCACATTTTTTCCGTGGGCTTGAACCCACGCCCCTCAGCTTGTGAGACGAGCGCACTATTGACTTCGCTACCCAACTAATATAATGAACTTTGATTTTTTTTTTATGTCGTTCTCAAGTAAGAAAATTTTGAAAGATACCTATTCCCCTTACCTCCCCCAATCAGCCCCCGTCCCCTAGCACTAGGAAAAAGAGATTTAATCAATTCAAGTCGATTAATTTATTCAAGTTTAATATTATGTGAGGTTAGAAGTTACCCTGCCTAAAATAATATAATTAATTTTAACATTGCTTACAAATTTCTTAAATAATGTAAGGTATTAAAATAGTTTCTCTAAAATTACGTTGATAAAAAGTTACTTACCATCAATAAACAAGTTTATAAAAACGTGAGTGAATATTTAAACACCGCGCAAACAAACTAACAAAAGAATTCTAGAAGACAATAAAAGTAACTTATAATCAAAAATTATGAAACTAATCAAAATAATTGCTAACTACAAATTGCTGCTTAAATAATGGGAGTCGAAAAAAAAAATTAAATGATATTTATAAATATTATTAGCTATCATTAGGCGTTTGTTTCCACCCGAAAGATTTATTGTTGGCGAGAAATTTGACAAAATACTGATATTTTTTCGCTTTTTGTTTCTCATGTTCCAAAAAATCCATTAACCTTTTCGGATTATTTTTTCGTGCCCGTGCACATTCTTAAAACAAATTTGCAAAAGACTTGGTATTGTTTAGGAGGATTTGCTGTTCAAAGCTCGAAAGACATGCCGGACGTTTTAAACATATCATTGCAATTTGTCCCAAGAAAAATTGCGTTTAAAATACACCAGGCTTTTCTAATCTATAGCTCTTTCGACTATTTAGTATAACATAGATGAAAAAAATTATACATGAACGATTTTGCAATTATGAAAATCATAAAACTTTAAATTTAATTCAAGAAATAAGAGTATCCGTTTTTTCTTCTAGCAATTGCATTATGTTACATGTCCCAATTATTACTTTATAAAAAGTTATCTTTACTTTATTTCATGAACATATACTTCTATAGGTAGGAGGGTCAAATTTGGGTTCCATTCTGGACGGCACATGCCCACGGAACCACACTGTTTACATGGAAGTAAAGGATATACATTGTACTAATTTAAGCGGTTCGTTTAAAATCTCACTAATATTTCATGTTGCCTTGAAGTTCTTCCTGTTATTTGATAAGGAAAAACAATTGTTAAAATAGTAGTCGAAAATAATAACCTTACCGTGTCATTAAAATATTTCTTTATGAAATATTCACTAACGTTATAATTGAATTAAAACATACAACTTAATTTAGTAGTCCAATATATCAGTAAAAACACTCATTTTTATTAAAACGTTTTATTTTGAAACAATAATAAACAAATTAGATTCAGACCTGGAAAATAAATTTATAATGATCATGTTACTGGTAAGATAAAACGTGTAGTGAGCTAAGAAGCAAAAATTCAGCAAGTGTATAATTACTATAGTATCTTTATATAATTTTGGACTCCAGATCATTATCAATTATCAGTTTTATTAAAAATACTAAATAAAAAAATTTCCTTAACTTTAATCCTCGGTCCCTCACTTTTATTATTTCGTATCATTCTTGCATTTAAGATTTTAAAAAGGAACAAAACACATTTTGGAAAATAAAGATTGAAAAATGTATAGTCAACGAGTCGCCGAGTTCATTATGGGATAACTATCATGATAATAAAGATATTTTTAATATTTATATAACAATCTATAATTGCTGTAAATAATAATTACACATTCTATTTAATATATATATATATAAATTCTTTCTATAAACAACACTTAAAATTACAATTAATTTGTCGTCTATTTATCATGATTTATTTAAAACCAAGACAGTATTTCACAAACATAGCTCGTTACATTTCCCGTCATCAAAGAGGGTAACCGAATCGCTTATAAAAACACAATCCTGCTCTTCAATCCCATAGCCATTGTCCGGCTGGCTAGGTTTGAACATGGCTGTCTTGTAAACGTCATCAATTGGCTGACCATTCTTGACCCACACAAAATTTCCTTCCTTTACAATGTAATCGAGACCAATCCACATATAATACCTCGGAATGGCAAATGCGAGGAGAGTAGATAATTTCCATGAGTTGTCAGGTGAGAAGAGAGTTCCGCCTAAAGACTGACAGTGGCAGACAGCGTCAGTGTAAGTGAGGGGTAGAGTGAAATACACAGCTTTTATTGTGGTCGATCCTAAAATATAATCTCTGAAAAAAAAATTTAATTAAAATTATTTAAAAAGAATGAATATTGTAATTTATAAAAGAAAAGCTAATCATTATTCCGATAGAACTAATCATTGAAGCAACAAAATAACGAAATAGCAACAACTGAACAAAAAAAATAATAACAAAAATAAAATGCTAATTTTGATAAGTATGTGAAAAAGTCTGTTATCCTTTAGGATATATATTTATGTTTTTTAAGGATGTTCTCTTTGATACTGCTACATACAAGGTCTAATCGTCTATAATTATTGCGAGCTGTAGTTAATTTGAGCTCTCGTCCTTTAGCTTTCTCTGACATTTGATTTTTGTCCATGGAACAGTCACTCACGCCATTGGCTAGGTGTGCAACAAAAATTGGAACTTTGTTTGTGAATGTTCATTCTCTTTTTGGTCGAGCTCTTAGGACCCGGCTGAACTTATTGCAGACGAGCCTCATCAAGCCGACATCACCATGGGGGTAATCTTCAATTGTAACTCTTCCTGCAAGACCTCGGGGAACTCTTCTAGGGCCAACGTCTTCTCCATGTGGCCACACAGGTGACAGGCCAGTTCCCTTCAGGTGTTAAAATTGTGCGGGTAGCTCCATGTTTGACAATGACCAGTTCTCATCCGGGTTATCAGTGTCTTATTACAAAGTTCAATTTTCCAACATGTATCGCTCTTGCTCGGCCGCGGCATTTTCTGGTAAAATTTCTTGGCTGTGCTTCCTGCGGTCCAGTCCTGTAGCGCCCTATATATTCTGTGGTTCTATGAAACTTCGTGTGTTACAAATTTGACTGTCTAATTTCTACAAGTTTGTGAAAACTTTCAATCCCCACAACTCTAGATCCTCTCATACAAATAAATTGATAACTGTCATGAACATTCTGTTGACGGTGGTTAGTTTAATCAATCAGTTGAACCCCAACTAGGGCAGTCAATATTGTTGAAAAATGCTGCCCGGTACCCGTCCAAAATTTGAACGGGTCCCCGGGTTACCGGTTCGAAATGCCTAAAATTTTTGTTATTATGCCCGCCATTACTATCATTAGCCTTTTACTGCTTTGTTTATTGTTGAAATTCAAATCTCGATTTAATGAATCAACCATTGTAAAATGATGACATTGAAATACTACTATAGTACAGTGGTGTAAAACAGTGAGCAAAGGGGTGCCAAGGTTTTTTTTAGCTAATCGTATGATGACATGGCGGGTTATTTCTAGTTCATAGCTGTAGCTGAGAACTGTTTTAATTAACCAAACTTTCAGGACTTGCCCCTAATTAGTGAACCCATCCTTAAGCATTTATTTTTGTAATACAGTCAAGATATTCAATGATTAAAGTATGATTTAATAAATAAGAAATAAAATAATAAAATTTACCACCCACCCCAGAATATAGCAGATATGTATTTCTTTTAAAGTATGGTGGGGATAGGATTGGAGACATATGTTTGGGCGGGGGGTAGATAAAAGAAAATGGCGCGTCTCAATCGGTAACAAAGATGAGCGGCGTATTTCAAAGCCAAGGTCTTTTCTAGCCATTCCTAATTATCGCTCTTGTGTCCTATTTTGTGTCATACTGAAAGGACAGACCCACACCCACCATGTTTTTTTGCTATTACAGTGAACATAATTCAATGATGGAAATATTTTTTTAAAAGGTATTTGGTGGAGATAGGAGTGGTGTGTCGTTGGGGGGGGGGGGATTAGGTGAACAACATTGGCTTGCAATCAGTATCAACGATGAGCGGCGTATTTCAAAGCCAAGGTCATTCATAGCCCTTCCTGGTTATCAACGTAGTTATGGGCGTTGTGTTCTATTTTCCTCACTTGAACAATTCAAAGAACTAAAACCTTTTTGTTTTAAATGATTGTTGTTTCATGTTCCTGGTAAAAAAAATATATATCAAAATACTTTGTAGTTTGTCGGGACAGTGTTTTATTTCCCTTTAACACGTATATCTTTTAAGCATTTTCATCTTAATACGCATTTCACTGTATTTATTTCGAACGAAAAGTTTTAATTCGATAAATTATTCGCGAGCTGAAATTGGAACACAGAAGAGACACAGTTCAAACACAGGTAGTAAAGATATTGCCGTAACATTTTCACGGGTACCCGGGCGCTATTTTACTAATCGGGTAATTGCTCGGCAAAGGGTACCCGGGACTGACAGGTCTAACCCCAACATATATAACTCTGAAATTTTTAGCAGCAATTACAATATATTTAGAAAAGAAAGAACAGACAATCATGGCGGCGTCCTACTTGCAATAAAATCAACTCTAATAGTCGAAGAAATAAACACACAACCAAACTCCAATAGAGAATCTGTTTTCTGCAAAATAGTTACACCAAACTCATCACCCTTTATTGTAGGTAGTCTATATAGGCCACCAAATACAAACATAGAATACATGAGGAATCTCTGCAGTCAGCTAATTTACTTTAAAGACAATCATACAAATGCTGTAATTTGGACCATGGGGGACTTAAATCTTCCAGATATAAATTGGAAGAAAAAATACAATCGATAGCCACCAAAATAATAAAGAAATTAATGAACATTTCTTAGACACAATAAACAACATAAACCTAGAACAGATAGTAAAAAAAAGCAACTAGGAAAAATTAAATACTAGATTTATTCCTAACAAACAGACCAGGACTAGTAGTAGACTGCACAATAATTCCTGGGCTCTCTGATCATGATATTGTTAGGGTAACCAACACAATAAAAGAACTGAAATAAATAAGATGCCTAGAAGAACAATATATTTTTGGAATAAATGCAACTTAATAAAATTACACCAAATCAGCTTCTAATTTCCAACAAAATTTCCTAAATAAATTCAGCATAGTTAGCCCTGTAGAAGAAATATGGAAGAAAATAAAAACAAAAAACTAAAAACCATAATGGATATGAATGTTCCAATAAAAATAACTTCAAATAGAATTAATAAATGCTGGTTTAATTTTAAATTTAAAAAGTACTGCAAACTAAAGGAGAATTTATTTAAGAAATTTAAAGCTACCAATTTAGAAAGGATACACAAAAAATACTTAAAAATTAAACATTTGACAGAAAAAACTTAGCCGTAACCTCCAAAATAATTATATAAACAATGTGATAACTAAAGATAACCCCCCAAAAATGGTCCTTTATCAAATCTAAAAAAAATGAGGCTTCAGGTATATCCACACTAAAAGGCTCAAATAATAAAACCTAAAATGATAATAAAACTAAAACTAATATCCTTAACAAATATTTTGCATCATCATTTTCTGCCTCAGGCGACAAGGAAATTTCAATAAATTTAAATAAATTGGAAGAAATAGGTAACATAACTGTAGATGAGATAGGTATACATTCACTCCTAAAAAACTTAAAAATAAGTAAAGCTACTGGCGCAGATGAATTACCTGCCAGGTTATTAAAAGAATTAAGCAATGAACTGTCCCCAATCCTTGTAGTTCCTTTTCAAGCCTCTCTAAACCAGGGTAAAGTGCCCGAGGTTTGGAAATTAGCCTATGTAACGCCGCTCTTTAAAAAGGTGATAAGTCAGACCCTGGTAATTACAGACCTGTATCACTTACTAGTATCACATGTAAATTACTGGAACACATAATATATAGCAGAATAGTTAACCACCTTGACAAATATAATGCCCTATGCCCACACCAACATGGCCTTAGAAAGAACAGATCATGTGAAACACAATTGATAGGCCTAATAGATGATCTATCAAAAGGCTTAGATAATAATGATCAAATTGATACAATATTACTAGACTTCTCAAAAGCATTCGACAAAGTTTACCACCTTAGTTTACTCAAAAAACTTAAATACTTTTGAATCTCAGGTCCTTTACATCACTGGATCCAAGATTTCCTATTAGGTAGGGAGCAAACTGTAATAATTAATGGTTCTAAATCTACACCAATAAAGATTAACTCAGGAGTTTCACAAGGAACTGTCCTAGGTCCCGTACTATTTTTAATTTATATAAATGACTTACCCACCAATATCTCAAAAGAAACTAAAGTTAGGTTACTTGCTGATGATTGTATAATCTATAGAACAATCAAGTCAGAACAAGATAGCAAAATTTTACAAAAAGACTTAGATGAATTAATAAAATTGGAAACTAACTGAAGTATGTTCTTCCACACAGAAAAGTGTCAAGTGCTAAGAGTAACAAAGAAAAAGAAACAAATAAATTCAAAATATTTCATTCATGGAAAAAAAACTAACCCAAACTAAAGATGCGAAATATTTAGGAGTCATAATAAATGAAAAACTATCTTGCAATCCCCATGTCAATAAAGTTATTAAAAATCAAACAAAACCTTAGGTTTTATAAAAAAGAAACTTTTAAAAATGTAACAAAGATATAAAACTAAAATGCTACCTCACCCTGGTGAGACCTATACTAGAATATGCATCTTCTGTATGGGACACAACCACCAAAGAAAATATTGACTAGTTAGAACAATCCAAAAAAGGGCTGCAAGATTCATTACTTGAGAATATTCAAAACTGACAAGAGTAACACCATTAGTTAAATCATTCAACCTTGAAACACTAGCGGATAGAAGAACCAAGAATAAATTAGTAATTATACATAAGGCATTTAATTCTAATTTAGAAATACAACACAAAGATAACTTATACAACCCTCAAATAGACATAAAGTTAAAACCACCTTTCTTATCCCATATGCAAGAACAAACATACAAGTTTTCTTTCTTTCCGTCCGGTATTCGGGCGTGCAATGGGTTGCCTGAAGAAACCAGGAAAGCCACCACTTTATCATCTTTTAAAACTCTAGTAAGAATACAGGACTAAACACAAACCATAGAAATACGTAGGACGCATTAATCTTCTGTACAGAAGGAGCGTCTGTAACATATAATTTAATATATCTAAAAAGTGAGTATAAAGTATAAAAATCATGTTAAGCCTGGTCCTTTTGGAACTCAGGACGTGTTAGCGCATTTTCGTATTATGTATCAGTACTTATGTTAGATATCAGCATTATGTAGTTATCAGTAATTGTGTTTAGATTTGAGACATATTTTTATGAATTTTCTTGTGTAATGATTATACCTGAAATTTTTTTTATTTAAAAGTCATTTCTTTACATTTTAAAAGTTTTTATTTTCTCTTTAATCCAACTACAAGTGGTTTGTGTTCACTGAAATAGGACTCATAAATGAAACATTCTAAATTGTAATCATCTAATCGCCCAAATACTCCTTCAATTGTTGTTTGATAGATCGTAGTTGCCAATCTTGGTGAAAGTAGCTGAATGTTGAAGCTTGTTTCGAAAAAGTTTTCAATTTCTGCCCCTGGGCCGCTAAGATATTGATTGAAGTCCCCACAAATGATGACGTAAAACTCTCTAAACTTTTACACATATTCTGATGACGTCAACAAAAAAAAAACTAATACTTTTGATAATACTAAGACTTCCGGCAATGGCGGCCGTTGCCTGCGCCAGTGTTATCTCTCAATTCGCAAAGTTTTTTGGTAGTTTTAACGGGTTTTTTTAACGGATCGAGTAACTGAGTGTTGATGCAAAAATGGCAAGTCAGAACATACAAAAAACATATATAAATCATGGGTCTAGGACTTATGGATGCTGAGATTTAGGGTGATGACAGACGGACGGACGGACGGACAAAACGGGTGCAATAGCGCATTCGACTTCTTGAAAATGCGCCAAAAATGTTTTTGCTTTTATTTGTTAAAACTCTAGATAATGAATCTCCCGAGTAATCACAGAAATCGAAAGTTAAAAGAACCTAAACCACTTAAGCTCTGTTTTACATACAAGTTCTATAATAAATGTAGATATGTGAAAACTTTAAAATGTGATAGGAAATTTAGAAAAATATTTACAGCGCCCTTAAATAGTGATTTAGATCGGAAAGGACATCTTTAAAAGACCATTTGATTTCATTTTGAATGGATATAACAGTTAAAAGGATTGTTTTTATTTACAAATGTATATGAGTTGTAATTTAACAAGGTCTTTTTAGAAAGGATAATGGATTGTATTATACAGATTTTAAAATATGTTTAGATAACAATGGAACATTTTTTGGATATAACTTGAGAGTTAGCCAAACAGCTTTGTAATTTTTTCTCAACCTTTAATGCATAAAATCACATATAATTTAGATTAAATAAAGTAAACATTTTAAGAAAAATTTGTATCATACTGAAACTCTGGATACTGATGGCAGTAGAGGTCACCCTCATAGATAGTTGGAAGTGGATAGCTTAAGTTTAGTCCCTTGGATGGTGTGCACAGCTTAGTTGATGTGTTGTACATAAAACTTTGACAGTCCAGTGGGTTCCTGGAAGTGATGATTGAACAGTAGAAGCATTAACACAGCAGCATAGCAGCATTTAGATATTAGTATCACATGACATTTTTTAGGCCATTGTTTTGTCATAAGTGCAACTGCGTCCAATTTTTTTCAATTGTGCTGTGTTAATCGTAGGCATTAAAATTTTATCTTGGAGATTAGATATTTATAAAAATCGAATTTAAATTTATACGTTATTTCTTATCCCTGAATAATCCGAGAAATTCCTGTTGACCTCTGAGCTGTAATATATGAAATATAATTGTGGTCTGCAGCCATCGGATCGCGGTAAAATATCAAGCTTTGACAAGTCCTCGAAGTTAAAAAGTTTGGGGAACACTGCCATACATAACCCATGCATTTATTAAATAAAGGTTGTAGATGGAAAAAGTTGTTATTATTCGGATCCTTCCCGACCATATACGACGCCATAGTTAAGATAGGTTTTACCATGGGAAATGTTCAAAATATGTTTAAGCTTTAAATTCTTGAACTACATTTCATAACCATTATAAAGTAGAAGTAACATTAAATTAAAAACAAATAGGTGAAAATTTCCGAGGGGCCTTGTGCGCCGTGTGTGTGAAATATCCAGAACTCATTGGTCCGGGTAGGTTGTCAAAACAAAGAAATTCAATTATAATATTCTCAACATGTCTGTGAAATTTAAAAGGTTGAACATGTGTGAAATAAATTAATTATAAAAAATAACAGCAACTTCTTGTACCTGGCCCTGCAGTTTGCAGCACAAGATGATCTTGAGGTATCCACCCACCCACTGGATAGCCGGACAGGTCCACACGCACTGGGCTTTATCCTTGTGAAAAGAGTTGAACTTTCGGCCGATGTCACTAAGTGAATCAAACCAAGGATCACCGCTGGAAATAGAATGTTATTAAAACTTTTTGCTTTTTTTAAACATCTGGTGATTCTCGTGAGGGCCAATAGAGGAGTTCCAAATTAACAAATGACTGTTTTAGTCTCGTAATCACAGAATATCATTTTCTTACTTTTATTGCTGTCCCGTTTTGTGACTTGGGCAGTAAAGAAATCTTACGTTAATGTAACACACCATCGCCTGCATTCTAATCATTTCTATAATGCAGACATGTTATTAGCTAATGCGTGAAACTTGGTAACTTCTTTACAATTATGTTATTTTATTGTTCCTTGTTTGAAATGGTAACCAATATATATTAAAAAATTCATATTTATATAATATTTTTCGTATTTAATCTCATTTGCAAACATTTCTTTGATTCTTTGAAAAAGTACATCAAGGCATGTATCTCTACAAAAAAATGCGCTCCGCCACACTTTCCTTCTTAACTATCTTAGTTTTGCTGAACCCTGTAGAAAGTACCTCGGCATGCGCTCCCTTGAATTGGAGGCATCAAAATACAGTGTTTTCAAAAGTTTTGAGATTATAGCCAAAAAAAAAGAGAATATATATTTAAGAAAACGTTTGCAGACGTTTTTTATTTGTATGAATTCTTTTGAAAATCAAGGCACAATGAGCCTTCGAATTATACATGGATAGCGCTATATAAAAAAAAACACCATCATATAACTAAATTTTGTACACATTTGTACGAATTGTAAAATCACTACAATAAGTAGAAATACAAATGACAGTTTTAAATGAAACTCACCACTGACTCGCTCCAAATGCATTGTACTGTGCTTATTCAGAGAAAATGCAGGAATACTAACGATATCTCTACTAGCCTCAACGTTAGATTTACATTAACTGTCTTCGTCACCGCGTCATGATTTAATGCGTTCACCATAAAACTAGTCAAATAACAAATGTCATCAAACGACGAAATTAGACAAAAGAACTCTTTGTCGTTTCATTTTAAGTACATAGCAATCATAAACATGTCATATTAGAATTACATGTGCTTGGAATGATAGGGAACGCAAATATCAATAGATTGGATTCGATCTTTGTTAAATTTGTGTGGAGCTTTACATTAGTGTGTATTGACAATGAGATGGCATGAAATAGTCATCAAAATCTCCATGAGAAGTTTATTTTAATTCATGTTTGAACTTAAATAGCGAGGTGAAGGAAAGGATATGAAATCGTACAAACTTTGAACAGCCGGAGAGCAGCTCCAACCACACCTGTAATACATAGCCTAACTTGACAAATACATTGTCAGATGTCGTATGCATAATGACCCTTTGTTTACTTCTCTCTTCTATTATATATCTATATTTCTCTTAATCTCTCATTGTCCTTTTTTTGTATCTCCCTGGCTGTCTCTGTATTTTTCTTTATCTCTCTCGCTCTTCTCTCTTTGTCTCTCTTTCATTAACTAATGTTGATACTGCGTGTTTTTATACTTGTGCTAGCGCTGTTCAAATCAATTCTATAAAATGTTGGGTTTAATCTCTGCAAAGCACACCTGCGTGGAAATATTTATAAAATAAACATAAGTTTTCAATTTTTAAAGTAAAAAAAAAAAATCATGTTTATTTCTCTTTGAACTACCATTAATCATATGAACTTTAAAAAGAAAATCAGTTTCTAACAACGGACGTTAAATAAAATTTAAAACTTTTTATTTTAAAAAATAACCATTTATAATTAAACTTTTATATTAACGTAGAACTTGGTAATTAGCATAAGTCCTATTAAAATAATTTTAAAAGCTAGAAAAAACCGAAACTTGACACAATAAAATCACTCTCAAGTGTTTTAAAGTTAAGATATTGGTAATTTTTACCAAAGAATATACATCTTATTAAATGACTCTTTTACATTTAATTATGTTATATGTTCAGTTTAAGAATATTTATTCCATTGTAGATATGATGATAGGAATATTTGCTCAATGGTTCTCAGATTGTCTTATTTTAATATGAGGAAATAGTGGTTTGATGCGTAACATCCGGCTCGCGAGCCACATTCAGACCACTGCATTAAAACTGTGGTCACCCGGATGGTTTATTAAAAAAACGATTTAGATTATTTTTTCATTTGCATGATACATAGTTTATGATTTGGCATAAAATAGAAAAAATAGACCTAGTATATATTTATATATGTATTTTTGTTTCCATGTAAAGCGCTGTGAGCCTGGCTCCTTGCTGGGATACAGCGCTATATAAATCATCATTTTATTATTATTATTATTATTATTATTATTATTATTATTAATCGTTTGTACAATTCTGATGTAACTTTCTCTTTAAAAATAAAATAAAATCTATTTTAAAAATTACACTAAAAAACAAGTCCATGCGAATGTATTGTTTAATTTAAGAGCACCCGATGTTAAAGAAATGTTAACATCTTTAAAACAAATGATGGAAGAACAAAATCCTTACCAAAAATGGAAAGAAGAGAAAATTTCGTTATTTTAAATTATTTCTTTCACAGTCATTTAAAAATGTTACAGTCAGTCAGTCAGGGATGTTGAAGGAAATGTGACACTGACTGGAGTAGAACATTTTATCTTTTAAATACACGCAAACAACCAATCTAGAGAATCTCGGTCAAGTTTAGAGTCGCTAGTCGACGTCATGGCAATGGCCACTGAGGGTAAAATTAAAAAATGAAACTTTTTAGGAAGAAACGTTAAAAGTCAACAAATCTCATCGGATTGAACAATTGAGTTTTTTTTAAACACAGTTCAATGATCCCTCTCCAACCCCATAGAGAAGATTGTCTTCGATTGGTCTTTGTTTGACTGCTCTAACTAGTAGGTCGTTGTCATGCCTTAAGAAATGTGTTACAAATGAGACAGTTATGTATTAGTACACACCAACCTCCACAGCTCTTTTTTGTGTGTCCTGGTTTGTCTTGTTTTACCCGAAAATTTCACATTGAAATAAATAAAGTACTAAATACACAAACGAATGATGTTGTGAAAACGATCCATTGAAGCTTTATTTATTGAGTATTAAAATTGTAATAATAGTAAAGTATTAGTCCATGAAGACATCGTTAATGTATTATTTAAATAACATTATTTATTTCTGCAATTTTGTATGTTAGTAGACAGTATTATCGAAATACATTAAAGCATACATGAAAAATAAAAAACCCTATATGATAACACTCTGCATTTGTATGAGTCTCCAGTGTCACAGATCAACTCTATAACTATATGAAATGCTGCTAATGACCCGCGGAAGCTTATGATTTGAACTAGAATGTAAGACCATCGTAAGTTAAAAGGCATGTTGTCCACTTGAAGCTCTTCAATTGTGTACACAACTTACTACTAGTGTCTCAAGTCTAAACAATCTTTACTTTTACACTTTTCATAATATCATTGTGTCCAAATCTAAACCATCTTTGTTTCTACACTATTCATAATAGCAATGTGTCCAAAGCTAAAGTATCTTTATTTCTAGACTATTCAAATATCAATGTGTCCAAGTCTTAAGTAACTTTATTTTCACACAATTCATATTATCTATGTGTCCATGTCTAAACCAGATTTATTTTTACACGATTCATAACATCATTGTGTCCAAGTCTAGTCAACCCAGGACTTAAAGAAAAAATCTTTCTTTCATGGTTTGTTTGATTACAATTTTAGAACTGAAATGTGAAAATTGGTAACGTTTTGTTTGTTGGTAAAGAATGTAGCAAAGTTAACTGTGGTGTAACTAGACGAGAAGCCGTCTATGTGATGTCATTAAATCTCATCTTCCACGAGTTTATTGTTAGTTTATACGGTATTGCTATTATAATTATGTCTTCTTGAGTTGCTTTGATTTTTAAAATAACTCAATGTTATTGTGGCTTTAAACACAAAGGATATACTTGTGCAAAAACTATTCAATTCATATTAAAGGGTTGGAATATCACAGAGCTTTTAAATGTACATGATATGGGTCTGTAATATGTCAAATAATATAAATAATACTGCTTTTGATAGTTTGGGATTATTTTATTGTTAAATTTAAGAGACTTCCTCAAAAGGTAATTTTTGTTGCAGGTGAAATATTGGTAGATTGGGCTTAAAATAAATATTTCTTTTGTTTGGGAATGTCGCACAAATATTTTATTTATGTCTGATTTCCGGTTGTTTTATTGATTCCCCAAATGATGATTTACATGGCACTGTCGTACACAGAAGTCCCAATGGCTAACCGCCACACAGCTTTTAGAGATCTCAATTATTGGGAACGTTAGCTAGTCCGTAGTTAAAATGATTTGATATTTGTCTTAGTACTAACTATCTTAGAGAAGTTTATAATATTTGAGATAAAGGGTGTACTTAAAGGGAAGGGGCGTGTCCAAATCGAGAGTCCAGCACTTAGTCGTAGGTTCAATCCCCAGCTTAAACATTACTTTAAAATTTTCGAAATGTTTTTGTTTGTGCCCGTTGATTTCCCATATTCTTTTCTATCACGATTACACAACTCCATTACAAGCACAAGACGAGTGGAAATAAGCTTAATGAATGACCTTTGTCAGGTATTGAAATTTTTTTATGGTTGGCAAGCTAGGGTGATGAAGGGTGGGGTTGGCAAGTGCACATGTTTCCAGATCAACAATGCGTCGCAGTAATCCTCGCATTTGAGGTTCATTCGCGTTGTTATGATTTCATCGTGATGTATTTTTGTGTCTGTTCACATTCTCCCCACTTTCTTTGCCCTATCTATGAGCAAATCTGCGGCGTATGCTACGTCGCGGGCATCTAGTGTTGATCGTTTTATTTATTTTGTTATTTTTAATGAGCAACGTTTCCCGTCCAAAGACGTTTCGTGGTCGTTTCAGTGACATGTTGACACATTAGTGATTATCAGGAGTGACTCACTTCAAAATAGGAACACAGTATTGAATAATGAGAAAAACCTTCACTAAAAATAACTTGTTTTGAACGTCTGCGTAAATTTATTCAATTACACACTTCAAGATGGAAATATACCACTGAATGATGACCCCCAAAACCCCCCACATTTGTGTAAATTTGTTGTGCATAAACATTATAAATTTTAAACATTATAAGTTTTCTCCGCTAATTATTGGCTCTAGGAGTCGGTAGGAGTTTGAGGGACTAAAAGCAATCAAGGACCGGACAGAACTGACCGAAATTTTACTTTTATTATATAGGAAGTCACTGACTCACGTTAACTTTATTGATACTGGGCCTTAGCGGGTTTTATGAGTAAGGAGAGGTTGACAAAATGTGACGTGGAGGGATGACGGAGCGAGAAAAAAAACATGGCGGATAGTGCAGTCAAGAATAAAACTCTTATCGCTTTTGACACTCCGTTAGCTCTTTAAAAATAATTGTTGTAAAACTGTAATCATTACTTTTTTCTTTTAGTACAAAAAAAAGTTAGTAGCTTTGGAAGGATGGTCGGAATAACATTACTTTTCAAAGCAATCATTGTGTTCCACTTTGTTAGAAGTAACTGACATACACAATTTGCACTGTACATAAATACTTATACCATAATTTGTTTGAACTTCCCTATATAGAATCATAGATCGTGTTACAAGATACGTTACCAGGTATTTAAGGCCTAACAAATTCTTAGATGACTTACACCCCCTTTACATGAGGAATAATGTAATACTTTCAACACAGCAATTCTGTATTCATGGGTAGTTGAGTATTATTGTCAAATAAATTTACTGGCTTATTCCTCACATTTATTTCATGATTTGCTTGGTTTCTAAGCTAAGAAAAATATATTAAAAAAAAGAAACAACTAAAAACCAAAATTTTGATTATAAATCCTTTAAATACGAGAGTTAGCTAAAAATATGTTCATTACAATACGCATCGCAATTCATATAGTCTGCCAGCTAAATTTCAGCACAATTTGATCACGGGAAAAGGGTTAAAAACATGTTTCATATAGTGAGTACTGCGCGACAGACTAGCATGAACATTTATAGATCGGGAATATATTTAACCCTATAATTATCACAATTATATCTTTAACCTAGTTTTCACATACTCATATCATATCTTTAAACCAGTTGCCACATGGTTAAAACATACTTTTAACCCTCAGATAAACATAAAGATAAAAATAAATTTATAATTCCGTATGCAAAGAACAAACACATACACGTTTTCTTTCTTCCCATTAGGATTTCGGGTGTGAAATGGGTAAATAAAAAGAAATCAGGAAAACCAACACTTTATCATCATTTAAATTTTTAATTAGAATGCAGGACTCAACAAATACCATAAATAAAGGTTGAACGCAATAATCTTCAGCATAAAAAGAGCGTCTGTAGCAGATAAGATAAGAAGGTAAGAAGAATATTTGGGGAATAATGTATGGAAATATAGGCGAAGATACCTGACCAACCATAATTTTCATTGAAGTTTTAACGGCTACCAACCACATATTTGGATCACATTAGTGTCAAATTATTTATTTTTTACGCACTGTGCTGTATTATTGGTGCATTCGTAATTGGTGTGCACTATTCAAAGTCGCAAGTTTTTGTCCGGAAAGCGCTTCCGGCTGTCTATAAACAACCGTCTTACTCCTCAGAAATATATGGGAATGCTTTGAACTTCAATCTACTTTGCTATAGCATCTTATTATTCTGTGTGTAATTTACTATGCATACTATTATCATGAGTTTAATCATTAGTATTCATGCAAACTTATATCACACGAAATCTAAGCTTGGATCTTTTCTAGTTACATATCTAGTCTTAATTATATACATAATCTGATATGTATGTTCGTCACGTCCATTCGTAATGTAACGAATTTTAGAAAGCTACGCACCAAATTACAGCAGCAAAGATACTTTTTTTTTTTAAGTTCGCATAAAACTGTTTATTCTTTACACATTTAATAAAAGTCTAATTTCTGTGCGTCATCGACGGCTATGTGTCCATCAAACTCCTAAAGATTCCCACAGCCATTAAGATAAATTAATTCTTTTTTTTTTTTTTTACATATTTAACTAGTATACGCGGACTTTCTAAATGAGTTATATTTTGTGCAGTAGTTTGTTGTTTTTTTACCAAGACTTTATTTTTAGAAGTGCTCTTTCAAAAATATGTTATGTCAAACTACGTGAGGGGTAGGACTGCAATCAGGCTTATAAAAAACTTAACGGAAAAGACTTCAACAATGTAATGGTTAGCCTGACCGGACGTAACAAAACAGCGAACGTTTCGACAAAGAGCCTTTTTCAACGAAAATACATTGCACAAATAAAACGAATATAAAAATAAAAATAAAATGAAGAAACTTAGCTGCGGTGATTTCATCGATATCGATTGATCCTTCAAACTCCCAAAAAAGCCCCACAGACAATCAGAAAAAAAAATTAATCTTATATTGAACAAGTTTAGGCGGACGTTTAAAGTGCTGTCGTTTTTGTGCAGCCTCTTTCTTCCAACACTTTATTTACAACGGTGCGCTTTTAAATATATTGTATCGTCACACTACTGTGTGTCACTTTGAATTGAGCTGTGACTTTAACGGTTACTTTCTTTATTTGATAGATACTTATAAATTGTTTCATTAAAATAGTCACACGATAGAAGGGGTTACTTCTTTAATGGGTAAATGAAGTTGTTAATTTAGTCACTTTATTTTGTGATACTTATGTTTTTAATTAAAAAATTGAACTTTAATTTTGTAGTTATTGTGTGAATTGTACATGGAAAGCGATGGCCCAAGTCAAAAATATATAACATAGAAAATCATTTAAAGACATTTATAATTAAATGATATATCTGTTTTTGTAATAAACAAGGAAACCATCCGATATCCGACATACCGGTTAACCGGACCGGATATCTAAATTTTTACTAACATCTGGATTCGTCAAATGTTTATTGCAGATGCGAATAGAATCCCGATGTCAGTGTAGTAAGGAATTTTTAAAATCAAATTAAATTAATATAAAGAAGTTTATGAAACAAATATCGAAAGAATAAAAAACAGCAAATAGATATTAGCGGTACGCGTTGGGATTTAGAATTTTTAAAAAAAATTGTTTATAGGTTATTTATTTTAAATATAATGAAATGTATTTTGACGTAATGCACATTTTTGCCGGTCGAGACGGCTGTTGAAGTGCAGGTACAACATGCCAACGAAACTACGGCGGAACGTCCTTGGCGGGATCTGCTGCGCGTAAGGAAATAAATGAATACAATACAAACATTTTTTTTTAATGAAAGCTTTTTATTACATTATTATTATGCTGATGTGTATTTTTCAAAACTGATAGATTTCAGATGAAAAATAAAAGGCGTTTTTTGACGGGTAATACAGTAGTAGATTTACATTATGGTGAAATTAAAGAACCAACTGCATTGTCGGTACTTAAAACAAGGGTCGGCTTCTCACAAATGTAAGCTTTTGGGTTAAAACATTCGCCATCATCAAATGACAACGAGTCTGGAGCTACTAATACACAATCTTGGTTGGCACTTGTGTATCCGTCGTCCGGTTGTCCAGTCTGAAACACAACGGCTTTGTATTTGACATCAATCTCCTGACCACTGTTGGCCCAAATAAACTGTCCTTCGTTGGTGACGTCATCAAGGCCAATCCACATATAGTATCTCGGAACGGCAACAAGCTCAATGATCGCGATTTTATCCCAGCTGTCTGGAGAGTAAAGGTAGGCGCCCAAACACTTGCAGGCGGCAACAGCGTCACTGTAGACGAGTGGTTGGGTCATGTAGACAACCTCAACAGTGACCGATCCAAATGTGAACTTACTGAGGAGAACAATGGACACAGATCACATAATTACTCATGGACAAATGAAACAATACAATAAAATACCCAGTGAACTTAAAGCATATTTGGGCGTAAGATCACTTCAGAACAAAAGTAACCGGAAGTTTGAAACATTCTAATAGATCAAAAGAAACCAAAACAATCAAATTGTTTAAAAAATAATAATAAAAATTAACGTAGATAATCAAAATACTAAACTAAAGTAATGTTTTTATCAGTAGTTTTATTCTTTGAGTCATGTCAAATAATAATTATATTTTCAAGACTTATAAAGTGCAGTACCAGAGCTAGCACAACTTTACATGCGAAACATGGACCATGTATCAACGCCATGCTAAAAAGCTGAACCACTTTCACACAACAAGCCTCAGGAAGATCCTTGGCATAAAGTTGCAGGACAAAAATCCAGACACAGTGTACTAACCAAAGCTGGCCTGGCCAATATCTTCACCCTCCTGATGCAGTCACAGCTTTGCTGGGCAGGGCACGTAGCCCGAATACCAAATGAGAGACTACCAAAGAGGCTCTTCTATGGCTAGATCCAGCACGGCCAGCGGTCCCGTGGTGGACAAAAGAAACACTTTAAAGACACATTGAAAGCCTCTTTGGAAGCGTATGCAATAAACCCAGACACGAGGGAGAAAGCTGCATTGAACCGGTCCACCTGGCGCAATTCCATCCACGAAGGTGCCAGGACATGCGAGGCAAACAGGATCAACGCCTTAGAAAAGAAGAGGCAAGCCCGAAAGGCCCGCACTATCAACCCTCCAGGAGACAACCCACTCGTGCAATGTCCCTCCTTTCCGTGCCAGGATCGGTAGTGTCAGTCATCTGCGCACACAACTCAGTCTCAGCAACCCTCAGATGTCTAGAGTTGTCCTCATCGATTCGACGGACGAACAACAACGAACATAAAATAATAGCTCATATATTTTTAACTTAATCAACTTTAATCATTCACATTATAATTTAAAAAAAAAAACATTTCATGGCATGATGATACTATTAAGCTACACTTCCTTATAAGTCAGAGAACTTATAGATCATTTATTTGGAAAATAAAGTTTGAAAAGATGGTTATGTGCAATATTGTAGACTTTAGCTGCATTTGGAAATTTGTTTGGTTATTATATTAACTAGATTGTGCCAGGCGCCGTGGCGCCTGCGGCGCCCCCGTTTTTTGGGCGCCTACGGCGCCAACCTTTTTTTTTAAAGACCAACTAACTTGTCCTTTTTTGATAAATACGAATTATTAAACTTTACGAAATGTACGCAAAGTATTTATTTAATAATAATAATAGGGGTTGTATTTTGCGTACCGATGCACACCAAACAATGACGTCATCATATTAAATATTTTTACAGCGCTCATCAAAACACGATTTTTCAACTAAACTAACTGCTGTAGACTGTCGTACATCGCTCCTCAGCGTTTCAACTAAACTAACTGCTGTAGACTGTCGTACATCGCTCCTCAGCGTTACGTTACAAACATACAGAACCACACCACTGGGTGTTTATATATATTAATTGTTTTTGTGAACCTGAATAAAGAGAATTACGCAATTTGAGAAAACAGAGAACAAGAGAGTAGAGTATGATTTTTGTAGCACCAATGTTTAGATTGTGCATGGATTGAACTGATCCTGGCGGACGACGATTTAGTGATATTGGAAGCAAGATTTTTATAGGATGATGTAGACTATCAAAACTAGCTACGTGACTAGACATGGGAAGAGCAATAGTTTTGCATGTCTAACCAACTCCAATATATTTTTTTTTGCGTTTAAACTAAGTGTAGAAAACATTCTTTGTTGACGTCTTGCAAGGAAGCTTCTTTGGTCTAAATTTGCTATGTGCCATATTTCTCACGTATTGAAATTACTCCACATAAACTGTCCTCAAATATTTCACGTTATGAGCATTTTAAGTGGTGTAAACTCTTTTCCGTTTTGTGTTGACTAATATACATGCCTAGTAAATACACTGCTAAATGGCCTGACGGCCTGTATATCAGGTTCCTCCTTTAAAAATATTTATAAAAAAACCCCCAAAAAGTCACGTTTGCTTCGCATATAAATTTTTCTCACGCGATGTCAGAGTAGAGACCTAGAATTTATAGTTAGATACAGCTACAACCACTCAACCTGTAGATATATTAACATCCATGTAGTGAGTGGTTGTTTTCAAAAACCTTAAGGTCAACGCGAATAATGTCTACTCTGAAGTGCGTAGTGGCTCCCCTTAAAGCGTGTAATGATTACTTTAAAATGTATTAATGACTAAAATTAAAGCAAGTAATGACTAAAATTAAAGCAAGTAATGACTACTCTAAAATCAAGTCATGACGGCTCTACAGTCAAGTAAATACAACTCTAAAAGCGATTAATGGCTAGACTTTCTTTTTTTTTTTACAAAACTGTAAAGAAAATGTTGTGTCAAACCTAAATCTAGGATACTGATGGTAGTACAGATCACCTTCATCCAGACTTGGCAGTGGATGGCTAGAACTGAGTCCACTGGATGGTGTGCAGAGATTAGTGGATTCATTGTATAAAAAACTGAGGCATTCCATCCTATGCCTGTAACATAGAGAGAAAATAGAACCAACAACCTGGCAGTTAACAGTAGTAAATTATTTAATTAATACAGATGACATTTGTCACATAAACAGGAACCAAAAATGGCGGTGGCCTATTATTTAAAATAAAATTTTTTCGAAAACTATTTTGGGGCCCCCCTCAATTTGGGGTCAGGGGGACTGTCAAATTTCGAGTCCCCCTCCCATAGCTTCGCCAGTGTGAAAAATTTTCATGTAAAAGAATGAAGAGTTTGTCATCCAACGGATTGAGCTTATCTGACGAATGACGGTTTAAAGAGAGGTGAAGATGTGAATGATAAAGTTATTTGAGGACATGTTGTCATATTTAATGAAGCAAAATTGATGGTTTAAACTCCATATCGAAACTAGTTACCTGAATAGAAAAATAGATAGTGATGCAGTATTGCGAAATAGTCCAGCCTGCTGAATGTCCCCCAAGACTTTACCTAACCAATGCGCAACTGCAAGTCTTTGACGTTTGAGTCAATGACAGTTCGATGAATGTGTGAGTGTTTGTTTGTGTGTACAGCTTTGTATCATTAGATATTGGTTGGCTATTCATTTAACTGCTTTTTTTTAACAGGAGAAATATATAGTGTAAAAATGACCTGATCCAAAGCGAAGCAATACACCAAGTCAGATGTCTAGTATAAACATCAATCCACAGGAATCTGTTGGAGATGTAGGACCGAAACCAAGCTCATCATTAAACGTTACTTCCAAAAATACTTTGAAGGGCAGAGAGTTCATGTAATTTGTTAACTTTGATTATTACTAAATTACTTTCCTCACCTGGTCCTGCAGTTAGCAGCACAAGCTGACCTTGACCTATCCACCCATCCAGCGGACAGCCGCACGGGTCCACACATGTTTGGTTGTATCCTAGTGAACATGGTCGAACTGTCAGCTGTTGTCAACACTTGTGTGAAACCAAAATGGAGGACTGGAAAACCAAAATATAATATGGGAATTAATAAATACTCGCCCTTTACACCTACTTAAGGGCTTCATGGATGGGCGTCAGGAAATACGGCCAGGGAAGTTTTCCAGAAAATTACGTGGCCAAGAAAGAGCGTAGTGATCAGACGCTTATAACACGGATAAGGACTGATCGTTGTCCAACACGAAGCTACCTGTACAAATTTAACACCAGAAGGGAACTGGCCTGTTACTTGTATGGCCACCCCGAAGAGACGGTGGCCCACGTACTCGAAGGGTGCCCCGAGCTGGGCGGGGTCTTACAAGGAGAGGTTGCGGTACCAGTGGATGATTACGTCTATAGCGATGCCTAATGGCTCTACACTAAAGAGAATGAATAATTTAATCCTACTTAATAAAAAGGGCCCTTAGTAAACACAACGGCTAATGACAGAATGGTTTGAAACGCTTACAGTTATTTTGTAAAATTTGCTTCTTGCTTTTATGTTAAATAAAATAAGTTATTGAATAGATAAAGGGAAAGTCTCGCGAGGACGCAACAGGACAACTAAGGCATCAGTAAAAAGCCTTTCTTAATAAGCACATAAATACAACAAAATGAAACTATATAAATGAACTTTAGTAGCGTGGTATTGTCTTAGTGAACAAAAAGAAAAAATGTGTACCCCTATCATATTTCCTTCCACATAGCTTGACTCCAGAGCCAAACCAACATTGTATAGCTCAATAAATGCAATGCTATTATGATTGCTTGAATTTCAAACACAATATTTATTGAAATATTGTTTCGTTTTATTTGTGCAATGTCATTAATTCTTTTTTTTTTTAAATTGCCGTATACACTTGTTCTGTAACCATTTTGCTCATAAGGCGACCTCCTCCCACTCTTTTGAAAGAGAAAAGTATTTCAAGTGTGTAAACCGGTCACAAGCCGACCCTTAAAAATAATGGGACATCTTTAAAAATGGTACATAATTAGTTAAAACTACTCAGTCGGTCATTACAATTGTTTACTTTGTGCTCACTATCTTTGTCTTTGTTAGTCAATGTTTACTGGTATTTTTTTTTAAATTCAGTGGCAGAAGCGTGTATATTAATTATCTGTTTGTTAAAAACAAAATTTTAAAAACAATTTATTAATACATTCACAAAAATAAATAAAATTATTAACTATAGTTAGAGCATAGATATGACTTCATAATTAATTAAGTTAAAGAACTTAATGTACGAAATGACATTAAAACAGAACTTACCTAATGGTATATAGAGCCGCATTTTAAACATGTTTATTCCAGCGAGAGAAAGAGAGAATACATAGAGATACTAGCAGTTCAGAAATAAGCCTCAAGGTTCAAATTTGTCTTTCATCAAACTAGTTTTAATGTGTCTTTTATGAAGTGTCTATGAGTTCATTAGAAAATAGATCGACCCAAAGCAACGAGTCTTAATGCGACACAATGGGTTATCCAATGCATTCTGTATGTGTACTCAATGTGGCGAGCACAAACAAAACAATATCGATGCGATTGCAAGGTTCACATTAAAATAAGATTTGAATGTAAAATTAAACATCACAGTGTGTTTAAAATTGCTATCATCTTTATTAGAATTTCAAATCTAGGTGAATTCCTAAAATATTTACACAACGTTGAATCGCACAAAATCAACATGCGTTTATTGGAAATATGGGAGCAATTTGTATGATCACTTAAACTTTGAAAAAATAAGTGTGTTAAATATCTTTCTGCTCCCATATGTATTTAGTCTGTCCAGTATAGGTGTATGTTTAATCACGTGAATTTTCCTATTCAACATCTCCTTTACATGTCTTTAATTTTTAGCGCATTTTCGAGATGTCGAAATCGCTATTGCACCCGTTTTGTCCGTCCGTCCGTCATCACCCTTGATCACAGCATCAATAAGTCCTAGACCCATGATGTATATATGTTTTTTGTATGCTCTGACCTGCCATTTGTGCATCAACACTCAGTTACTCGATCCGTTTAAAAACCCCGTTAAAACTACCAAAAAATATTTCGAATCGAGAGGTAACACTAGCGCAGAGAACGGCCGCCATTGCCGCAAGTCGAATACATAAACCTTCAAGCATTGAAGAGTGGTGCGAAAGGGTGCAAAAGAATTAGTTGTTTTTTTTAGTTGACGTCATTAGAATATGTGTAAAAGTTTAGAGAGTTTTACGTCATCATTTGTGGTGACTTGTAGTTGGATTAAAGAGAAAAAAAAAATTTATTGTAAAGAAATGACTTTTAAATAAAAAAAATGTCAGGTATATTCATTACACAAGAAAATTCATAAAAATATGTCTAAAATCTAAACACAATTACTGATTACTACATAATTATGATATCTATCATAAGTACTGATACATAATACGAAAATGCGCTAACACGTCCTGAATTCCAATAGGCACCAGGCTTAACATGATTTTTTTAAAAAATCCGATAACTGGTATTTCTTTCGAGGTTGTAGGAGCTTCTAATGTTTCCATTACAGCATTCTCGGGCTTGTAGACCCTGGCGGCGCCCATCCCTCTCCAGTTAAACGGAGGGCTTTCTTAGCGGTTGGTGATCTCTCCATTTATGTGGTGGCTTTTACGTGGGCTTGACCTGGCGCCCCTAAGCATGTGAGGCGAGAGGACTATTGGCTTTGTTACACAGCCGCTATATTCTTATGAGGCTTTGAATTATTTTCGGTATTACTTTTGTGCGTTAGCCTTGCCTCAAGACATTGAAGATTTACTTTTTAAATGCATGTTATTCACATCATCTCAAAAAGAAATAATGGTTTTAAGAACAGTATTTTTGTCAAAAATTCTTGTATAAAGAATTGTTCACCACCAAAATGATACCAAATTAAAACCGGATAAAACCTTTAACAAAAGGGATGATTATAAGTTTCCAATATAAGCATAGTTTTTATACCCTTAGGATACATAATTTTTTAAAAATATGATCTTAACAATCTGTTGAATAAAGTCTAAAAGCCAACTTTTTATCATGTCTAAGTGCCAACAGGTCCTTCCCAAATATTTCTCTATCTCACCTGAATTTTAATTATAAACAAATTGTACATTACATTTTAAAGAAAGAACTTCTTTATGCATTTGTCCTGTTTCCCTTTCTCTCGCCTATAACAAGGAGGGACATAAACTCCTGTCATTAAAATGACAGTCAGAGACAAGTGGCTCTCAGTACGTTAACGGTACACGACTGGTGATCGACGTTTTACAAATGGCAAACTATGTTGAACTAAAGCCGTACGACAGAGTTAAGAGGAATAATAATAATTTAGGGGTATTTTTTTTCTTATTAAATCCTTTATATTAATTTGGGGGGTCTGCTTGCTTGCTGGACGAAAAATTTTAGGTCGCTTTTTAACCCACTTTCCAGTATGTTAGCGAGCTGAAATTTGCAGGCAAAACAACATAAAAATACCGCGGTGACTGTTATATTGAACTCCTTTTTTAATATTTTCCTGTCTCGCAGTGCTGTGAGTATTATATTGACGACACTTTAAAAAAAATATATATCAACAATATGTTAATGTAAACGATAGTAATTGCTAGTCTGTTTCACGGTGCGCATTAAATTAAACATGTTTTTGCAATCCTTTTTTTGTGATCAAATAGAGCTGAAATTTAGACGCAGACTGTAGACTAGTTGTTTTTTTTTATAAAAAGATATCCCTTATATATTTCAGAAATAACTAACATCTCGGATGTTTGTATTGTCGAGCGATGCGTATCATCATGCGAAGTATTTTAGTTATCTCTTGTCTGGCGAGAAGGTGTGACCTCTACGTGGTTCGACAGACGAGTAGGGTTGTGGAGCAGACCACGACCTGAAACCGACAAACCCCTGGCTTGGACAGCCGAAGACCGTTGTTAGGCGTTAGGTGCTAGTCATAAATATGAATACAATCGCTGTACGGATCTTACGCAACGCATTTAGATGCAATGCCGATGATGAAAACCAAAGTACCCATTGAGGGTCGGGTTACTCCGAAGCCACCGTTTCGTCCCCCTCAATTAACTAGCAACGCTGTTGAGCGGTGCCGGTTTAGGGCCAGGAGCGCCAGTACGGAATAGCAAAAGGTACCGCTAGGAAACGCTATTGGTCGCCAGCTCTGAGGAAACCTTCCGGTGGGGGTTAACCCTAGTTAGGTCAGTGATGATACCAACGCTTTGCGGCGACCTAAATTATAAAGAGTCGTAAGCTTTGCCGTGGTGACGCCAAAGTGATACTATGTTGATAGCGAGTCACCGTAGGAAACATTCCACACCTCCCTTGGGAGGAACACTTAAGTAGGAGGCGTTTTCGGCCCAACGCCCTGGACGCCCAGGTGGCCTCTTGTAGCAGCGACCGCTCCGGGGGGGCTTCCCAGCCTTCGCACCCCTTAGGGGGCCAGAGGGCTGGGGGGGGGGGTTCCGGGAAGCCCCATGAAGAGCGCAGGCTCGGGACTGCTGATTTTTTCCACATGTAGGATTTTCAGTTATCTCTGGTATATAGAGGATTTATAGTCAAAATGTTTGTGTTTTTTTAGTTTAAACATTTTTTAAAATAAACTCTCGCTTGAATTTAAGGGGAACAGTAAATGACAAATATATATTGCGTCTCGGTGCTTGAATTTAAAAGCACAGTTATATTTGATTATACACGATTTAGTACAATCATCATTCGTGATTGTAATTGAATTTGCGGATCATATCTCCTGACACCATGTAATAGATCTTGCCGGTCAAGTAACACATCTTCACCACTTTATGGTCTGGGTATCAACTCTTTAATGAATCCTTCAGCCAACTCCTCGTTAAATAGACGAACTCACATTCGTTTAGCCAGCCATCTTCTCATTAACCACTACACACTATCTTAAATCACTGCCCAAACATGTGTCTCGTACATAGTCAATACAACAAAACAACACGTCTCTCACAATGATCTCGTTATATTTTGTAGTTTATAAACTTGGAATACTCAAATAATATTAAAATGTTGAAGTTTTTGATTTTACATTAATAAGACAGTGTGGTTGATTTAAGTCTGCGTGTTCTTTAGATTTGTAACAAAAGCGAATGGACATTATAAAACGAAATGGGATTTGCTTTGAAATCAAACAAAAGTAAACATTAAACACGCAAGAGTTTCTAAGGAGCTGTTGTCTGAGTTTAAAAGTACCATTCACGTACCGCGCGAGTTGTCAATAAACATTATGTGTGATGATTGTACAAAGCCCATTGCCTTATATCACATTTGGTTTATTGTATCTGTGAGAAGCCACGATTACCATTCATTATACTGAACAAAAGTGGTCGAGCAAAAGAGGTAACTGTAAAAAGCAGCAAAATGGGGTTTGTTTTTCGGTGACGTGGTAACCTTGCAACTTAAATCTGCACTTAAATGTTGGGTAAAATAATGTTCATCAATTATCAAATTCAATTCATTTTGGGATTCAATGAGAATCACATACCGTATATACTTGCTTGAAAGCGTACATCACATATAAGCTGACCCCTTAGATTTGCTTAGAAGTGGCCAATTTTCGCTAAAACCCGCATATAAGCTGAACTGTCGAATTTTAATTCATATTTATAGTTCTTATAAATTTGTTACTTTAAAAATGTGTAATGCTTTCTTTTCTTTTACTCAGCGTTTTTTTAAAAACTTTTGGAATGACACAAAAACGTTTTCTGATCTTTTACATTATAATAATAATAATAATAACATCAAACATTTATATGACTCTGTATCCCAGTAAGGAGCCGGGCTCACAGCGCTTTACATGGAAACAACAAAACATATATTAATAAAAGAAACATTTATATCATACTAACCACAGAAATGACAATAAGTTATTCATCAGCTACGTTAATCATTTAAAGAAATGTGGTTTCATTAATTTTCAAAACAAATTTTAAAATTTATTTGCTATAATAATATCTGAACCTCTGCTCATAAGTTGTTCACACTGATGGTTACTGAACTGAACTGTCCCTTAACCCGACGCTTGCTCGCTGGGGAACCATTTTGACCTGCAAACTATCTCATGTCATGTGTCAAGGTTCTGAGTTGCCTTCTGAGAGTCGCTAACTGACAGGCCGGTCCACTCTTTGATATTGTCCTCCCAACTGTTCCGTAGTCTGGCTCTTTTTCTTCTTCCCTAGACTGTGCCTTGCAATATCGTCTTTGAGAGACCTCCAGATCTTGTCACGTGTCCGTACCATCGTAATTTCCTCTTTCCAATTGAGGTGAGAAGGTCCTCGTAAGGGCCAATGACAGCACTTATTTTATCGCAGACCGCTTCATTCGTTATGTTCGCCATGGCATGTAGAACTAGGAGATGTTTAGTACCTTTCGAAAACATGTCATCTGATGGTTAAGAAAATGTATATTTAGAAAAGTATTATTTGTTTTATTTTCTGTCGTTTGTTCCAATTTGTTTTATACGCATATAAGCGGACACCCAGATTTTAGTATTGAGTTTATTGTCTTATAATCGGATATTTTGTGAGTAAAAACGGTAAATATTGATCGTTGTGTCATTAGGATCAGCGACGTCTAGTACGCAAACGATGTGTGTAGGCTAAATGCTAACTGAACCTTACACAGACCACGTGAACTAAGTTATAATGACATCAAGTTCTAAGTACCATCACTTGAGACTGTTTCAAAAGTGGCTCGAGTTGTTAAAGAGTCGTCTGAAGAGAAATACGTTTTTATGCCAAAAAAAAAAGGGGGGCGGGGGACACTACACAATTTTTCATAAACATTTCAGGGTATCCTACATTTCCTGTTACCTTAACATTTTTAAAAGATTGTTTTCTTAAACGAACCGCTTTTTCCCCAATGCATTTAGTCTATATATCCATCCACCGCCAAACCTCTTTCCCTGATAGTAACTTATGGATACTGCACAAGTAATGGGAAACAGGAGATTTCACTTTTAAAACCTGAAATGTTCACACATTTTACAGAATACGAAATGATTATAAACGTGTCCATACTGTGATCTTGTCTTATAAAACAAAGATTACAATTTGAAATAACGTCTCAGTAACAAAAAATATGCAACTTAAGGGCAAAGAAACTATTATTTCCAATATTCAATTCCAGATACGATCCATGAACATAAAATAATTTTAAAAAATGGCATCCTGACATCTCGAGAGACCATTGTCCATAAACTTTGGGGTTGTGTTCCATTTCCTCGTGTGGCTGAGCAGTCCTATCATTGGCAGTCTTTCCCACAACTTTTGCACACGAACTTTTTGCATGAACTTAGGGATTTAAATAATACATGTCTTTCGGTTCGGAGTGATATATCCTTAATAGAATGCTAGAAATACACGTTACTTATTTGGTTTACTATGTTCAGCCCTGTAATGTAAGAGCTACAAGTTATTGATTTGATTTACTATGTTCAGCCCTGTAATTTAAGAGCTGCAAGTTATTTATTTGGTTTACAATGTTCAGCCCTATAATGTAAGTACTAAAAGTTATTTCTATGGTGACTTTGCTCAGCCCCGTAATTTAAGAACAAGACATTAATTATGTTTACATTATTCAGCCTCGTATTGCAAGAACAACTAGCAGTACTTGTATTAACTGGTAAAAAAAACAACATGGAATTAAATTGCTTTAAGTAAATCGTAGCCCCAAGTTACTTTCATTTTTAATATAAGAGTATTTGTGTATTTTGAGGCGTTATTCTGTTCATGTTCTCTGGTGTTTAGAATGATGATATACAATTTTTCCGCCATTAAGGTCTTACGTTATCGACATGGATATCAAGCTCCAGTAACTCTGGCTTGTATACGTCTGGCCACACACAACGAACAACTGGAAAATGTACAATTTAGCCCGCAAAAATTAAACCTCTAAATTTGACAAAAACCATTTTCTTTTTTTTTTAAATAAAAAATCATTTACCATTAATTATTTATTTAAAATAACTTGTGATATATATATTTTTTTAATTTGTAAGTTTCGAAAGTGGTCAGCAAACGGAATCTGGCTTTAGAGCCACGGGAAAAGTTTTGTTGTTTTATTTTTGGTTTCCTTTAGACGGACAATCGTTTTCATAGTTCGTCTCATAGGGTGGCAGCTGTCGAAATGTTTGCCCATATTTAGTATAACTACCAAAGCTCAATACAATGCGAATGCTGGGACTGTGTATTTTCCAAGTGGGAGAATATGCAAAATTACTTCAGGGCAAGAGTCGGGTCAACACGAGTGTCTTCCGCATAGGACAGCGAATACACTCGCCAGATTTGTGAACAACACTTCACTGTGTAACGATGTACACCAATAACTTCAAGTGTCTTAGCATAGCAAATGTTTTGCTGGTTTGTAATAGAAAATTATATTTTATCCAACTATGTAAAATATATTTTAAAAATAATGAGATTTTTCAGCCACAGATAACCTACGTAAGTAACGCGCACTTTCTATCTTTTATTTAGAAAGAACAAAATTAAAAATATGCATTAAAACACAATTTATTTAATTATAAAGCCGAACAAAAATTGTTCAAATTTGCACACTTAAATTTTTTTTCGATTAATTATGAAAACAATAGTATATTAAACGATTGATTTAGATCATTTATATTTTTACAACCTATATATAGATCCAGTTAGGTTGCTTTTCATAACTTCACAAAATCGGTTAAGTCACGGTCATTCCATGGCTTCCAATCTAGTGACATAATATAGACAATTTGTTCTTTTAAAAAAAATTTAGGAAGTTTACGTATGCTCGCTTAAAAATAAAAATAATATTAGTGGGTAGGTAGGTAAAAAAAATATATATGAATAAATTGCAGGAAAAAAATAGAAGCACAACTTTATTAAAATTGTAATCGAATTGTAATCGATAAAATTAAATAGAATATATTAATTCTTATAATGATTAATTGATTACTTAATAGTTTATATCCGAAGCCCTAATACACGCTTAAATTTATATATATATACACACACACAACTTATATATATATATCTAATATATAAAGTTAATTACATTTTTAGAGATGCCATTAAAATACTCTATTTTCCATTTCTAGGAATGTTATTCAAGATGTACTTGTTGAGCATCACAGTATTCGTGACATTTGTGACAGCTGATAAATGTGATACGTCAAGGGATCTTACTTCCTGGACCAGAAGCCCCACTAAAGTTCTCAGGGGACCAAAGTTAGCAGTATCCAGGGTTGATAATGAAAACTCAAATATGAATACTAGGAGAAACGTTGAAAGCATTAATGAATTTCGGACAATCTTTGAAAATGCCGAGAAAGCAAAGATGGCACATTATGTCAAAAATTACGACGTCTTGAACGGCACGTTCCTACCACAAAATTTTATAAAATGCCCACCTTGCCTCTGTAAAAATATCAGCTCAAATTTAGTTTCAGTCCTGTGTAAGTGGTGCTCATTTACTACTATCCCCAAAATTTGGCCATTTGAAGTAAGCGAAATAATAATTATGTATTGTAAACGGTTTGAGGGGCTTGACTTAAGTACTCTTTCAATATACACTTCTCTGACTCGAGTTAAGGCGATAGTGAACAACCTCGTCAAGGTTCATAGCAGCAGTCACTTAAATGTTTCGTCTAATATAAGGGAACTAGATCTTAGATATAATGCAATAACAACTATTGAAAATAATAGTTTTCTTCTTTTCAACCATTTACAAGAGTTATCGTTAAGTTGGAACGAACTCGGAAAATTAACAAAGCAAATGTTTAATGGACTCTCTAGTTTGTATTCCCTGTCCGTTTCATACAATGCTATTAAATTTATTGCCAATGACACATTTGACGACTTGAGAAACCTAGTCATTCTTGACATTAGTGGCAATAAAATTATCTTTTTCGGTCAGCACTTACTGTCTGTTAGCATTTTTATGGCTTTGAGCAATCTGCAACAATTGTTCATTAATTATTTTTGCGCTGCGACGTCACATCAGTGTAGTACATTCACAAATGAAGCTCTCCAGGTTCTAACTAGTTTAAAACTCCTCAGGATTGATGGTGACGACAGACGTGGCTTAGGTCCAGAAACTAAGAGACTTGCACGGTTGAGAATTTTAGTATTAATCATTGAAAAGGAGTATGAACTTACCAATGAATCATATTTTGATACCGTCCCTTTTATTAATACTCTTGTGATATCCGGAATTTTCGCTCATAATATAAATCCAAAAGCGTTTACAAAACTAACAAACTTGGTTAACTTTACTTATTCATTACAAAATGGCCGATCAAACCTATGTCATATTTTAAGTGACATTCAGTATTTGCTGAATTCTTCTTTGAAATATTTAACATTAGCAGGAGTCAATGACCGTAAATGTGGATGCAAGACACTTAAAGATGAAGACGCCAAGTACCTGACATTGTTTAAGTTATTTGAACTTGACATGTCTAACAACGGCCTGCTGTATTTGAGTTCAGGGTTTATATCAATGCTGCCAGCATCTTTACAAAAGATTGATTTAAGTGGTAACAGTTTTTCAGGAAGTCTTTTTTCGAATATTTTAATTTTCGCCGAAGCTCTTATCGAATTAAATCTAAATAATCAGTACTATGATTATTATGAATGTAGCCATGATAAAAAAGACGGTCAACAAAATGTGGCTGGATATAATCTCAACCAAAGCAAGTGTTCAATTTCAACGGAAGCAGAATCAGAAAATTCATCTAAACAAGAAGATTTAAAATACAACAAAAAAGAAGAAGATTTAAAATACAATAAAAAAGATGACGATTTAAAAATTACAGAATTCTTAGTAGATTATTATTTACAAAGCAATTTGCTCATTTTACGGGCAAACAATTTTAGAGATTTGAATCAGGTTGCACTGACAACTGACCTTTCATTAAGGGAGATTAGTCTTGTTGGTGGAGAAAATACAATGTGGGCTATGGTCAACTTTAGCTCTACTATTGAAATAGCTGACTTCAGCAACAACTACGCTGATGCTTTCAATCCCTATTTCTTCCCAGAGGATAACTCGTTAAAGTTTTTCTCAATGTCAAACAATTTATTTGGTGATGCTCTCCAGTTTGACCCAGATCGTTTGTTTTTTGTCAACACGAAGCAGCTTATAGCCCTGGACATGTCGAGAAATTCTTATCACGGGTTTGGATCATGATTATTTTAGAAACCTGTTCAATCTGGAAATATTGGACGTTTCTAATAACAAACTTCAGTTCATAAACATCAGCTTTTCCCATATGAATAAACTAAGAATTTTGGACTTGAGCAAAAACTCAATAGCATCAATAAGTAAACGGTCTCGAGACGACCTTGACCTTATTGCAACTGACCATCAGGTTTACCTTGATTTGACATCTAACCCTTTACCTTGTACGTGCGAGGGAATAGAGCTGATAAAATGGATTGCTTTTACCAATGTTTATCTTTTGAACAAGGATTTTCTCGAATGTAGAAATGAGTTCGATCAAGTTCATGAAATAGGAAATATCGTCCAACGTGTGGAAACACTACAACGTCAATGTGCCTCTAAAACTGTCATAATTCTAACATGCGTTTTTTCTTTCATTGTTTTCGGTATTTTGTTGCTCACTTCTTTGATGTATAGATACCGCTGGAAGCTGATATATTTACAGAGCATAGCGATAGTCAAACTTCTAGGCACTAGATCCGGTGTTACAAACAGTCTGCAGTATAGATTCGACGCTTACATCATATACACAGACGATACCCGGAGATTTGTGTTACGTGACTGTGTTCGTGAGCTGGAAGAGAAAAGAGGTCACCGACTTTGTATCGAGGAGAGAGATTTTCTACCGGGTACCTACATCGTGTCCAATATCGTCAGTGGTGTGCAGAACAGTGCTAAGACAGTTGCCATGGTAACACCAGAGTTTTACGAAGAAGAATATTCCGAGTATAGCGTCAAGATTGCGCTGATGGAAGAAATCTTTATGCACCGTTCTGTCCTCTTCCTGTGCGTGTGTGAACCAACCAATGACAATGATTTATCACATGACCTACTTACCGCCATGAAACGAAATAACTACATTGAATACCCACCAACAGATGACGTCACTGATGAAATAATTGATGAATTTTGGAACCAATTCTCAAGAGCTATTGGCAAAAGTAATCGTGAAGAGATTTAATTTTAAAAAGATTTATTGATTCTTTTAAAACTTCAAAATAATGAGTGAAATAAAGCATTAGAAAACATGTGTTAGATAATCGTTCATTTAGTATCGAAATTAAATGCAAAATTTTATTAACATTTATTCTAATTTCAATACAAATTTATAAAGCTTTTTGATATTAATCTTTAAAACTGACATTAACCCTTGCCTTTTATAAAGAATAACTAATAACACTATCTTAGTTTAAACCCTTTTTTAAAGGAAAACAAACATCATCATGAATACTTTTAGGGTTTAGACGTTCCATATTCAAACTACAAGTTGAAAACAAAGAATTTTCTCTGTAAGATGTGGACTTGTTGGTCGAGAGGTAGCGGCCTCGACTGTCATACCGATGGTCACGGGTTCGAATCCACACGAAGGTAAGAATTTGTTCTCGCGGCCTGAGGAGTCCCCGAGTCACCCAGCTCCGAATGGGTACGTTAGACAATAGTTAGGCGGCTGGGGTAATGCGTGAAACCCCCATAACCGTTGCCTGTGACCGCGCTGCATCACTTGCCAACAGATCATCTCTCATTGTCTGTGGACGCAATTATCTTCTGCATAGAAAGAGCGTTTGTATATCTAAGATAAGATAAGATCTTTTTTTCTACCCAATATCTTTTTTCCAACCTTTCTAAAAGTGTATCTGTTTTTAACCCAAATACACACGTATTTGTTCCAATTCTTAAGCATGTAATAAAAATATCGTTGATCATTATTAAACTCTAATCATGTTAAAAATATTTAGGTATTTTAAAGGTTTCACCAAAAACACCTATTTTTAATTAACATTGAAAGGGTGTTAATTTCGGCTTTCTTTAGGGTATGTACAGGAAGATTTTAGAAATTCATGTTATTGAAATGTTGTTGTTCAACTTTTTGATACTGTGTAATTAATGTATATTTTCTCTAACTTATATTATTATTGTAGCTATTTTATATTTTCTTTTATGTGAAATATACAACACATTAATACAATTGAAAATGTCACAAATGTATTTTATTTGTTTTTTTTATATTAAATAATATTTTAATCATTTAATATCTTAGTGTATTACAAAAATAAACAATGGGGAATGGGTCCACCAAGTAGGGGAAAGTCCTGAAAAGTTTAGTTATTCAAAACAGTTGTCAGCTACAGCTATGAACTAGAAATAACACGCCATGTCATCATAAGATTAGCATACCCCCCCCCCCCCGCTCAAAAAAACATTAGCATCCCTTTGCTCACTGTTTTTACACCACTGTACTAGTAGTATATCAATGTCATCATTTTACAATCGTTCACTCATTACATCAAAATTTGCATTTCCACAATAAGCAAAGCGGTAAAAGGCTAATTTCAGTAATAGAGGGCATAATGACGAAAATTTTGAGTCATTTCGAACGGGTAACCGGGTTACCCGTTCAAACTTTGGACGGGTACCAGGGCAGCATTTTTCAACAATATTGACAGCCACACATTTGTTTCCCTCTTCAAAAGAAAAAGGGCTTGGTCGTAAATGGCTTTACTTTTCAAATGCCCACTAACGCCTCCATCTGAATAAGTGCCACCTGGGTTGGACCGCCCCCCACCACCCCCCCCCTTAGCTACGCCACTGGGAGACAGTTTAGTACGCTCTATGGATGATTACTGGCAACATTATTTTTTATATTTAACACTCATGAGGCGCCGGGTGTGCATAATGTCAATTTTTGCTTACATGAGCTATAAAAATAGTTTAAGAGTTAGCTACTGTGTAAATTGATGGATCTTAATCAAAGAGAGTATATAAATCTTTACAACCAATATTAAAAGATTATAGGGCACTTAACTCTAAATGATCATTCCTTTGCGGCCGGTGCCACTACATGCCTTTCGTTCTGAAACGTATAGGTTTTTATTTCCTATTCGATTATTAAAGATCTCTACAAAAAGGACAAATATATACTATATTGTGCAGATTAAAAATTAAAAGGTGTTTTCAATTTTACATTTTACAGTTAATGGGCATTAGGACCAAAAAATAAACATTTTTTGCTAATATGTGCTATATAAAACTAATTATATGCTTTAGCTACTGTAAATATGAAGGGATCTTAACCAAAATTTGTATACAAAAATTGATAGCCTATATTAAAAGGCTATAGGGCAAAGAACTTTCAATTTTTTTCCCTCTTTTTTCGTATATTTTAAATTTATTTCACTCATTCAATTTTTAGCAATCTTACGGAATATATCATGCAGAAATTAAATTAAAATGAGCAGGGATTTTGAAATTAACATCCTGATCTATATTGGCCCAAGGGCCCCGAAATAACTTTTTAACTTCTATCAGCGGCATGAAAATTAGTTTTGGCGCAAGTTACTGAGAAAATTTATGGATGTTGCCCATCTCGTAAAAAAATATTTTTTTAGTAGTCTCATAAGCTCACGATTGTTCTGGGTACTAATGTTACCATTACACTTTCTCGGGGCTTGGTAGACCTTTGTGGTGCCCATCTCCCCTGGAGTTAAGCAAAGAACATTTTAGAGATAGCCATGCATCACCATTTTTATTCAGACTTTTACGTGTTAAGTTCGCACGCCTCTCAGCTTGTGGGGATAGCGCTCTATTGACATCACTATTCATCCCCCACCTTAGTGCATAAACATTCAAGAGTGTATATCTCATTATCTTTTTGTTCATCCGTCGAACCGACGAGGAACACGCTAATCATCCGAGGGTTGCTGAGACTGGTTTTGGTTTTTGTGTGCGCAGATGGCGGACAAGACCGATCCTGGCACGGAAAGTTCTGGAACAGAAGGGATGCGTGGGTTGTCTCCTGGAGGGAACGGGCCTTTCGGGCTTGCCTCTTCTTTTCTGTGGCGTTGATCATGTTTGCCACGCATGTTCTGCCACGTTTGTGGGTGGATTGGCGTCAGGTATACCGGTCCAATGCAGCTTCCTCCCTCGTGTCTGGGGTTATTGCATACGCTTTCAGAGTGGCTTGCAATGTGTCTTTAAATTGTTTCTTTTGTCCACCATGGGACCGCTGGCCATTCTGGAGCTCGCAATAGAAGAGTCTCTTTGGCAGTCTCTTATTTGGCTTTCGGGTTAGGTGCCCTGCTCAGCGAAGCTGTGACTGCATTAGGAGGGTGAAGATGCTGGGGAGGCCAGCTTTGGTTAGTAGCATGGTGTCTGGAGTTTTGTCCTGCCCCTTTATGCCCAGGATCTTCCTGAGGCTTGTTGTGTGAAAGTGGTTTAGCTTTTTAGCATGACGTTGATATATGGTCCATGTTTCGCATGCATAAAGCAGTGTAGGAAGCACCACTGCCGTATATACTTTCACTTTGACCTGGATGGAAAAGCCTCTTCTGTTCCGGACATTCGGGAACAACCTGCCCAAAGTGGAACTGGCCCTGGCAATTCTGACATTCACTTCGTCATCGATAGTTACATTTTGTGACAGTGTGATGCCTAGGTATGGGAAGCGTTTCACTGCATTGAGTTTCTGGTTTTTGACAGAGATGTTAAACTCAACATAAGGCTTTCCAGGCGCGGGTTGATAAAGGACTTCAGTCTTCTTTTTGTTAATTGTCAGACTAAAGTTAGTACAGGCGCTGGATAACAAGATAACACTGCGTTTTATGTCATCCTCTGAGGCAGCATTGAGGGCACAATCGTCTGCAAAAAGCAGGTCCTTGATTGTGTCTGTCCTGACCTTGGTTTTTGCATGAAGCTTCCGAAGGTTGAACAGTTTGCAATCCGTACGGTACCTCCGCTTGACACCTACATCCTCGTTTCTGAAGGCCTCTGTCAACATGGCAGAAAACATGATGGTAAATAGCGTTGGTGTTCAGACGCATCCCTGCTTGACACCGTTTGTGACAGGAAATGGGTCAGATGCCTCTCCTTAGTCCTGGACTCTGGCCTGCATGCCTTCATGGAATTGTTCTGCTCCTGGCATTGCTCTTGCAGCTACCTGGCAGCAAAAGCCATGTCGATAGTTCCTTGCTCTCTTCGAAAGCCACAATGGCTTTCAGGCAGGAGTCCTTGGTCAAGATGGGCTGTGAGGCGGTTTAGCAGGATTCTGACTTGGATCTTTCCTGCGATAGAAAGCATGAATATGCCTCTGTGGTTCTCACAAGTCAGTCTATTTTCCTTTCCTTTATAAAGATGTACAATGGATGCATCTTTGAAATCATGCGGGAACCTCTCTTGCTCCCATATCAAGAGAAATAGTTGGTGGAGCCTTTCAGTTCGGGCTGATCCCCCGTCCTTGTATACCTCAGCTGGTATGGCATCTGAACCAGGTGCTTTGTCACTTGAAAGTAGACGGATCGCTTTCTGAGTCTCGAGCAAGGTAGGTGGGTCATCCAGTGCCTTGTTTGTTGGCATTTGGGGGAGACGGTTGATGGCTTCTTCATTGATTGCCGATGGGCGATTAAGGATGTTTTTGAAATGTTTAGCCCACCTCTCCAAGATCTTCCCTTTGTCCGAGATGAGATTGTTGCCGTATTCGCTGAGAAGGGGATTTAAGCCTGAGGACGTTTGGCCATACACTTCTCTCAAGGCTTCGTAGAAGTTCTTGTAGTCACGCCTGTCTGCATAGCATTGGATCTCATCAGCTTTTTTGCTGAGCCAATCGTCCTGCATCTGACGGAGTTTCTGCTGTACAGTTCTACGTATGTTGTTGAATGCTTCTCTCCTTGAGGTGGACTTGGGATTATTGAGGTAAACGTGTTGGAGTTGGTGTTTCTCATCTAGTAACTGCTTGATGAATTCGCAACTCTCCTCAAACCAGTCCTCATTTTTTCTGGTCAGGGGCCCCAGGGTCTCTGTAGCTGAGGTGTAAATCAGCTTTCTAAGCGATGTCCAATCTGCCTCCACGTTCCGATTTTCCGGAGAGGTGGATCTCAAGCGCTCCTCCAGAGCAATCGTCATAATCGGGTAATGAACTCATAATGCTCTTTCCCTCGGGACACAAAATGACTTTTTTTTACTGCACGTTTACAATTTAAATCCCCAATCAAATTTACATGATATTGAGCAATATGGCATGAGTACAATGGCAGTAAAAAATAATTAACACTAATATTTTAGCCGGTCCCCTTAATATCGTTTGTTCTTATCAAAGCTTTTGAATTTTAAATTTATGTAGACTATCCGTTTGCCATGAAACTTGGACTTTTTTTGCACATTGCCGAGGAGTTTCTGACATAATATTTTCAAAACACAGCATTCATTGGTTTCTTTAAATGTTCTCTTGTTCTAGCTCGTATGGATTACAGCAATTCTCTTCTGTCAGGTGAGCCAAAACAATGCATTGAAAAACTACAGAAAGTTCAAAATTCAGCTGCTAGATTAGTTCTAAGGGCAAAAAAACATGACCATGTTACTCCGCTACTTTACTCTCTTCATTGGCTACCTATACAAGCCCGAATTGATTACAAACTGGCCGTTCTGTGTCAACCCTTCTTTTCTGACTCATGCCCTTCATATCTTACTGAACTTTTGTCAGTCTACTCACCAAGTCGTCAGCTACGCTCCTCTGCGGATACACGCATTCTCTGTGTTTCTAAGATAAGAACTAAAACATTTGGCGAAAGGTCATTCTCCTTTTGTGCAGCCAAACAATGGAATTCTCTTCCATTACACATCCGTAGCATTTCAACTGCTAAGTCATTCAAGACTGCACTTAAGACACATCTTTTAAAATTTATTTTCAAAAATAATAAAACCACATTTCTATAATTGATTAGCGTAGCTGATGTATTGAGTATACCGTATTGTTATTTATGTAGTTAATATGCTATGAATGTTTCTTTTTATTTATATATGTATTTTTGTTTCCATGTAAAGCGCTGTGAGCCTGGCTCCTTGCTGAGATACAGCGCTATATAAATCATCATTTTATTATTATTATTATTATTATTATTATTATTATTATTCATTGTTACTGATATTAAAGCAAAGTACTACATTTCTTCTAAAGTAATATACAATTTTCATTTAATTCAATAACTTTTTTTTTTTCATTTTTTTCCAGTAACAATGTTATGCGGACGTTCGAAAAGATTCATTTTTTATGCACTGGTTTCTAAAATTAGTTGTGTCATCGGGACATAAATTGCAAATTATTTATATTTTTTGAATACTTTTGGTGCGCTTCTTTCTAAAAAGGTAGTGGGTATAGCCTCGTCAAAACGACCCAATATGCGGCTGCATACGCGCTCGTCCACTTCCGGTTATTGCTATTCTTAGTAACATTGTAAAAAAAAAGATGTTTATAAAATTGAAGAGTTACAAGTATTCACTGCGCCTTTCATTGAACCTCCGATTCTATATGTGCATTCAAGCAATCTCTAAAATCTATCACTAAACCTAGCCCAAAACCCTAAAAACTATAACTATACCTAACCCAACCCTAAATACTATCACTAAACCTAACCCAAACCCTAAAAGCTATCACTAAACCTAACCAAAACGCTAAAAACTATCACTAAACCTAACCTAAACCCTAAAAACTATCACTTAATGTAACCCTAAAGTCTATCCCAAAGCCTAACATAAAAAAACAAACCATTTAAAAAAAAAATCTGTTTCATAATCAATTCATGTAGTATTGTTTGAAAACAAAAAATAAAGATAGGCATCAATAAGAAATCGTACCCCGGACCTGCTATGTAGCGTACTATCGTACTATCAATATGACCACACAGCCACACATTCACCGAAGAAATTTTTAACCTTATTAAAAAAATTACTAAGAATAGCAACAACCGGAAGTGAACGAGCGCGTATGCAGCCGCATATTGGGTCGTTTTGACGAGGCTATACTCACTACCTTCTAAAAAATTGTAGTGTGACTGAAAGACAGACGGACAAAACATATATTGCAAATTATATATATATATATTCTATAGATGTTCACATTTTTACAATTTTTTTACAATTGTGTTTCAAAATATTATTATTTTATTTACCATTATTTTACAATTTTGGTTAAAAATCAATGCATCAAAAACATTGTGCTTGTGATCTATTTGCTTTTTTTTTTTTTTTTTTTTTTTTTTTTGAGACGTAAAATAATTCTTAAAATGTTGGTTTTGAGATTAACTTATTAATGAATTATTTCCATAGAATATAAAATGTAACACCATTTGATATTTTATCCTCCAGATGTTAATTTCTTTTATACATAGTTTAGAGCTTTCTTATACCACAAAGTTGTATTGTTTAGTGAAATATTTTAAGAAACATTATTTGAAAACAATGGAAAACATAGAAAAGTGTGAGTCACTAATGATTCAAAATATAAAGTAAAATAAATGGCGAGCGATAATTTTTAACATGAAATAATTACTAGAGCGTGTCAATGAAATATTACGAACGTGTTTTAGAGAATCACTGAATTAATGAGATTTCTATAATTAGACATATACATCAAGTTCATGGTCGTATGAGGTTATTATCAAGTTGAAACCGGATGCAGACACTTGGCGCTAACAAATGTATGTATCTTATTTGTTTCAAGCATCAACATGTTTTCAAATAAACCTAAGTAAGTAGAGACATCTTAAAGTTAATGGAATAGTTTTTAAAAAAATTAATTCTTTAAAATTTGTCTAGAAAATTCTTTTTTCTGAATTTCCCCGAATATTGAAAATAAGACTGTATGATAATATGTATATATTCTAAAATCGTTTAAGGGCGGGAGCTCTTTTATATTTTTAGCCAACAATTGCTGTCATGTAAGACATGCATGTCTCAGATACACGGATATATGTAGGAGAGACATGAAAGTAGCCAAAGTTGACATATAAACTAGGAAAACCTGGCTGAGGATAGGACCACGTGGTGGGCTATAGTTAAAGAAGGGTCACTAAGAGCAGAGGAACAAATTAGGGAAAAAAGCATTCTTGCGTGTGACACGCAGAAGAGACTGCCACTCACGGATTGGTCTTAACAGCCACACCAAGGGCTGAAAATTATAAAGACATATCTTTCGTTTACGGATATATGTCATATATATGTTGAAGTATGTATTCTGTATATATGTATATGTACTTGATACTTATAAGTACTTTTAAAAAAACTGTTTTACTTCAAAATAAATTTCATACTTCATTACCGTTAAAATTTCAAATTTGATGATAGACTATAAATGTTGGTAGCTCTAAATAAAGATTTCTTTAATAAACATGTATTATTGTGTCGAAGTTATATGATATAGAGAAAAATTAAATTTCCATTTAACAAAAGTAAGTTCAGCTAATTTTTCCTTCTAGAAATTTTAATTATTTTTTTTTTACATTTTTGTACACACATTTTTTAAGGGGTGGTCCATAAATGAAGTAACTCTATTTTTACAGATTTAAACCCCCTTGTCACACTTTTTCACAAAATCTTAGAGCCCCCTTACAATGCTTCACAAAGCTGTGACTAAACGCTTCAAAAGTGGTATTGTCTATTTAAACAGGAGATTGTTTCAAATCACGTTATTGTCATGCTAGTACGTATTTAATGTAAGGCTGCATTCTAATATCGTAACACGCTTTAGTCAATAAAAATGTCATAAAATAATTAGTAAGAAATCAAAAAATCATGTTAAGCCTGGTACCTATTGGAATTCAGGACGTGTTAGCGCATTTTCGTATTATGTATCAGTACTTATGTTAGATATCAGAATTATGTAGTCATAAGTAATTGTGTTTAGATTTTAGACATATTTTTATGAATTTTCTTGTGTAATGAATATACCTGACATTTTTTTATTTAAAAGTCATTTCTTTACATTTAAAAAAAAAATTCTCTTTAATCCAACTACAAGTCACCACAAATGATGACGTAAAACTCTCTAAACTTTTACACATATTCTAATGACGTCAATTAAAAAAACAACTAATTCTTTTGCACCTTTTCGCACCACTCTTCAATGCTTGAAGTATTATGCATTCGACTTCCGTCAATGGCGGCCTTTCCCTGCGCTAGTGTTACCTCTCGATTCGAAATTTTTTTGGTAGTTTTAACGGGGTTTTTAAACGGATCGAGTAACTGAGTGTTGATGCACAAATGGCAGGTCAGGGCATACAAAAAACATATATACATCATGGGTCTAGGACTTATGGATGCTGTGATCAAGGGTGATGACAGACGGACGGACGGACGGACAAAACGGGTGCAATAGCGATTTCGACATCTCGAAAATGCGCTAAAAATTAAGAGGAATCTCAATTTAAAATGGCGTGTTTTGAAGTGACGTCACCATTCATCAACTCACTCTCCTTTCGTCACACATCGTCACATATATGAGGGCCCTTTCTACCCCTTATGTGTAGGAAGTCCTTTTTGGATGGCAAATAATATAGTGTTCTTCATTACATACATTTTTGTTTTTAATTTTAAGAATTTATTGATGAGTGATTTTATATTTTTAAAAATGCATTACCACAACATTTTTTTTCTGAACATTACCCAAAATTACCCAAGAAATTAAGGCATTTATAAATAAAAGTGATTATAGAATGACTTGAAGCAAATACTTGACGGGTTGTTTAAAACATTTTAAACATTTTTATTTCAAAAGTTTGTCTAGAGACGTTCACTTCTACTAAGAATCCAATATTGTTACCAGACAATAGAAAGAAAAATAATTAAATTTGATACTGTTAATTGTTTATATACGCTAGCCATTTCCATAAACTTTAAGCTCAATTTTATTTAAACGAAACATTATTTTAACAATATAAAATTTGACAAAACTACCATAAAACAAAATAACGAAACGTCAGCGTTGTAAGATAAACAAGGAACATAATCCAAGTAGTTTCAAAGCTTTACAAAAAAGAAAACTTAAAATATTCCTTAAAAGTTTTCCAGTGTCTGCTGATTGTACTTTATTTTGGCTTAGATTGCATTTTCAAAATAATCTGTTTTTTTTTCAGCAATTGTTTTGAAAATAAATTCAAAATATATCATAACATTTAACTACCAACAATATTGTTACAGACCATTACGATTTTGGAGGACCAAAGTGCTGGGTAGCTTGAGTTACACTATTATTCCTGTTATGTGTCACAAGATAATCGTCAAATGTCTTAAAAAACAAATTTTCAAAAGTTTTTCAATAAAATCAATTTAACAAAGATTTTATGAAGTTGTTGCATTTGTTTGTGAAGTGAACTAAAATGTCAATCATCAAAACATGAACATTTGAAAAATTGTTGATAGAAAAGAAACTTAAATAAAACCCTATTGTCAATAGACACTGCAATTCATCATATGATTAAATATTAAACATACACTTGAAATTATTTAGGCGGGTTTAAATTTTAAAACCAATAATATGTACTGTTGCTTTTCATATATTTTCTTTCAATTCTGCAAATTCATTTATTTTTATTTTCAATGTTGTTTTTTAATGTAAGAAAAAAAAAGAAACATTTTGACGGCATACTAAAATCTGACATATGTCTTTATATTTCAATAGTTCAAAAATATAAGTCTTAAAGTAGTCGAAGAAGTTAGTTCTAATCTTGTGGCAACAGTAGGAAGTTTAAAGTAAATTTCCGCACGTTTTTAACGAAGATAAAGACCAAAACACAGCAAACATTGTATCATTTTTCGGTTGCTATCATAAAATTAAAAAATCTGCACATTTATAGTACGTAAATTATTTCCTTGTAGCTCTAATACACTAGTTGAACAAATGTATGTTGCTTCCAAATAATTTTATTGTTGAAATTTTAAATTTAAAGCTGTCCCACACAAGATAAATTACAAATTAATTAATAGACTTTTTTGCTGCAAAAGAAATGGATGCACATTGTATTAATTAGAAAACGTATATACCTGATTAAACTTATTAGGATTTTTATTTACTAAATAACATCTTTAGCATAAGTGATTACTCTTTATCTCTTTAAAAATACTTATTTCTAGACCTCTGTGTATTATACAACAGCAAAAAATCTCACGCGCTGCAGTAGAAAAATAGGATTTCAGCTAGCTTTGAAATCCGCGTAACAAATTGCTGGAAGATCGGTAAATAAATAACAAAGATCATTCGAAAAATTTAATATGGCAACCGACATTGTCGTCATATCAACAAAATAAGTACGTTCATGTGTCTCGGTTACAACTGAAAAGCCGGTTACTGAATTTCATGAAGATGCGACCATAAAAAAGTATTTTATTTCAAAGTAAAACCTGCTTAACTTTTGGAAATGAAGTTTTTAATGACTTTTATTTTTTAAATATGACTCATCTTAGTCTTTTGCAGATCTACTAATTTTCATCAAGAATAATAATTTTTACTCAGAAATATTTGCGGGGTGTACTCGAACACTCTATGTTTCATGGCGATCAGTGACTAATCAATATTTATACAGCCTATGTAAGCAGAAAATCGATATCATGGGCGACCTGTGCCAAATTTTCGCAAGATGCTAATTTCAAAACACCTATTGATTTTAACATGGATCATGATAAGCATATTTGTTTGTCATTATTTGTCGAGGTCATGTAAAATCAAATGGGAAATAAATAGACATAAAGAACAAATGACTTAAAATGGTGTAAGTTGATCATAACTCAAAAAGCCTAATGATTTCTATTTAGGTCATGGTGATGATATGTGTAAACATATGTCTCAATAGTTTAAGATTTAAATGGAGATAAAGCTTAAAACCCTTAATAAATAATGTTCACCTTTTACTTGCTTTAAACGTTAGCATTATACTACTTTCTTTTTAATTTATATGATTTGTGGCTTTCAATACCTAATCTCTATCACTGTATGTGCGTTAGATTTAATTTTTTTCCTAATCTTTAAAAAAAAAGTAATTTCTTTTTAAATTTTAAAAAAGAAAGAAAGGAGGAAAACAACAATTCTTTGTGTATAAGATAAAGTAAGAGGCTGTGTGTAAGTTACTGTCATTGAACAATAACATTAGCTTGTAAGCTGCACTCATTGCACTATAACATTAGCTTGTAAGCTACACTCATTGCACTATAACGTTAGTTTGTAAGCTACTGTCATTGAACTATAACGTTTGTTTGTAAGCTACACTCATTGCACTATAACATTAGTTTGTAAGCTACTTTCATTGAACTATAACGTTAGTTTGTAAGCTGCACTCATTGCACTATAACATTAGTTTGTAAGCTACTTTCATTGCACTATAACATTAGTTTGTAAGCTACTTTCATTGAACTATAACGTTAGTTTGTAAGCTGCACTCATTGAACTATAACGTTCGCTTGTAAGCTGCACTCATTGAACTATAACATTAACTTGTAAGTTGCACTCATTGAACTATAACATTAGCTTGTAAGTTGCACTCATTGAACTATAACATTAGCTTGTAAGCTGCACTCATTGAACTATAACGTTAGTTTGTAAGCTGCACTCATTGAACTATAACATTAGCTTGTAAGTTGCACTCATTGAACTATAACGTTAGTTTGTAAGCTGCACTCATTGAACTATAACATTAGCTTGTAAGCTGCACTCATTGAACTATAACATTAGCTTGTAAGCTGCACTCATTGCACTATAACATTAGCTTGTAAGCTGCACTCATTGAACTATAACATTAGTGTGTAAGTTACTGTCATTGAACTATAACGTTAGTTTGTAAGTTACTCTCATTGAACTATAACATTAGCTTGTAAGTTACTGTCATTGAACTATAACATTAGCTTGTAAGTTACTGTCATTGAACTATAACATTAGTTTGTAAGTTACTCTCATTGAACTATAATATTAGTTTGTAGGTTACTGTCATTGAACTATAACATTAGTTTGTAAGTTGCTGTCATTGAACTATAACATTAGTTTGTAAGTTACTGTCATTGAACTATAACATTAGACTCTAAGTCTAAGTTTTCTCATTAAACTATTGCATCATATTGTAAGTATAAAAATTGAAATTACTAATTTTCCTATTTTCCGTACACGGAGCATGAATCTTTGAAAATAATTTGAGTAAACGCTCCCGACAAAAATTGACAAAACAGAATGTTAAAATTCACTCTCATGGGGGACCAGGGGTCAAAATATAGTTTCTCTTACATTAAAACCGATGCATCACTAATTCTCAAAATTGCCGTGTAGGTAGGTGCATGAAATTCTGAGAAGTTATTGAGTACCCTCTCAGGACGAAAATTGGCGAAAAATAATTTTACAAATCTCGCTTATGTGGGGTTGGGGACCCAAAAAGTTTTTTTCCTTTTATGGGCTTTATAAAAAAAAAACAAATTGAACCATTTTACTATTTCCCGTGTAGGTAGAACCATGAAACTTTGGAAATTTGTTGAGAACGTGCTCTCGACGATAATTTGAAAGTAAAAAGTTAAATTTGACTCTCATGGGGGCCGGGGTCACCAAAATACTTTTCCCCTTATATGAGCTATTTAAAATATGAAAATCACTAATTCGCCTATTTTACGTATAGGTAAAAGCATGAAACTTCGGACATTTTTTAGTACACTATCCCGGCGACAATTGGCAAAAATAATGTTAAAACTCCCTCTTGTGGGGGGCCGGGGGCACTCAAAAAAAAATTCTTATTTTAAAAACCGACTCATCACTAACTCTCCAAATTTCCGATGCAGGTGGGAAAATGAATCTTTGGAAAAATGTCAAGTATTGTCTCAAGACGAAAGTTGGTGTAAAAGAATTTAGAAATACACACTCAGGGGTGCCGGGCCCCAAAACCATTTTATTTCTCTTATATGAGCTATATACAATTTGAAAATCTATAATTCTCTCATTTCCCGAATAGGTAGAAGCATGAAACATTGAATATTGTTTTCAAAATTTTAAATTATATAGGGCAGGGGTCCCAAAAACTATTTCTCTTTATCTTTAAAAATTTAAAATCATTAATTGTCCATTCTTGCCAAGTATGTAGAACTTTAGACTTTAGGAAGTTGTTGAGTTAACTTTCTTGATGGTAAAAGGAGAATATATATTTTAGTTTTCGCTTATTGCATGCCGGATGCCCCAAGGTAGTTTTTCCATTAAATGAGCTATTAAAAACTGAAAATTACTGCTTCTTCCATTTTCTGTGTAGCTAAAATTATAAAGCCCTCTGTAATTGTTGAGTACACTCCCGCGAAGGTATAAAGCAAAAAAATATTTAATCCTTTCTCACTAGGTGGACGATTGTCTAAATATAGTTTTTTTTTCTCATAAATCTCCTGTTTAAATAGACAATACCGCTTTTGGAGTATTGAGTCACAGCTGTGTGAAGCATTTTTAGGAGGCTTTAAGTTTTTGTGAAAAAGTGTGACAAGGGGGTTTAAATCTGTAAAAATTGGGTTACTTTATTTATGGACCATAAATAATCCTTGTTTTTTAAGAGATCTTTATTTAGAGCTAACAATATTTATAGTCTCTCATTGAATTTGAGAATTTAAAGGCAATGAAGTATGAAATTTATTTTGAAGTCGATTGTTAGTTTGGAAGTAAAACAATTGATACATGTATGACGATTTAATTAGTTAAAGAAAACAAATTATCGCGTTTGATAATTCCAATGTTGCATTCTTCATTTGAAAGTAAACAAGATATCGTGATTTGGGCGAGTCCGCCTACAAAGAGCAGACACGGAAGTGAAAGTGGTTTCCTTGTTGAAGTGAAAATAATCACGCGTGTGTTTTATCATTTTTATATCTCACTCAGTCAAAAGTAAAATATTGAAATTGAAACCTGACTATGACATTATGAATTATATAGCTTAATTATATTCTTCACATAGAGAGTTTTTTTCTCCTTTTAAACGCACCCCCTCCCAAATTTCTCTGAAATTGATAAACTCTTCGACCATGATTGCTAAAGAATTTAATCAACTGATTTTGTAGCTTATTATTCTTATTTTTCTACAAATTCCCTAAGTATGTAAAATAGTTGCTTGTTTGTCTATATGTATCCTTATGAAATTTGTTGAAGAAGTTGGTCTTTTAAATTTGGTTTTATTGATATTGTTGTTGGATTGTTTTAAAACCAAGTTTCGTTTTTTAAAAGATTGAATAGAGTTATGAAATTGAGATATTAGATGTATTAACTGTAGACTTAAAATTGAGCATTGTACCTTGTAAGTGTAAGAATTTAAAACGACGGCTGCTATTTTGTTTACAAAAAAAAGTCGCGCTTAGAAATATGTCTTTCACATCAAAATCATAATCAACAAAAACATTCTTATATTGTAATCTTTTATTTAAACAGTTAAAACGTAATGCTTAATAAGTAATAAGTGTTTAAAAAATTGATATATATGTAAGGATATGTAATTTTCTTTCATCCAATTGGATTACTCTAAATATTAAAACTATTAGTGGTGAAAAAAAAAATCTGAATATTTATTATTCAATATTTCAATCAATCAGTAATTGCCTCCCAACTAGGGACGTCAATTTAATTGAATTGAACGTCTTCAGCAAGCAATTAGCTAGAAGCTTAATTTTCTTATGTCCGATTTAAAACTTTAATGGAAAAAAATCCTTTTTAAAAAAATGTTTAATATTTGTGTGCATAGTTTAAAAACATCTGTATATGTCATTATATCCCCTAACATTAGATCCACTGTAACTCATAAAAATATAGAATGGAAAAAAGAAAAAAAAAGGTTCTGACTTACTGAAAGTGTTTAGTCTGTTCTTACCGTTCATTTTTTTTTTCAATATATTTAACTTTATGATAATTTCTCCAAGAACATGAAATGGTGGCCATGTGAAGCTTGAGAACCATTGATTTAAAAGCTATTATAAAGAAAGAAGAACCAATGTTTTAGCGTTTTGTATGAATAAGAATCTCACTCAGTACTTGAAGTTATTTGTTGAAATAAATTAAATTGTACATTGTTTAGGCAGCAATGAGGTTAATTGGATAAGCATCTTTGGCCTGAGAAAAAACAACACAATCAAAAAATGCAGCGGCGAGAAACAATCGCCAAAGACCACTGAAAACATAGTGCAAAATGTTGCAGGTGTGCACGCAACTTTAATTGAGATATTAAATAAAACAAAAATAACAACCATTTAAAGAAGGGAAAACATGGGAATGTGTAGAGTGTTTGATTTTGACCCAGTTCTCTTTGTAAGCGTTACCTAACAACAATCTTATACTTAGAAAGGGAAGATGGAAATCCTCGGTAAACACAAATAATTCTAATAGAGCAACTGAACGTATGTACATTTTATACAAAAATAAAACTTATAGATAAGAAGTCGATGCAGCCATCTCTCTCTGGCTCATGCTTACAACCACTTTCTTGCATGCTGGAGCCTCTATCTTCTTTTCATCACATAATTTCCTTTCAACCAATCATCTTTCTCGCGTGACATCAAGTGAAATCCATGTAAATATCAAATAACTCTCTTTGCATACTTTTTTAATGTGTGAGTTCTCTTTCCATATCATAAAGTGCATCATTGGGGATAGTCAATAATTTTTTTATTACAGGAAGAAAAAGATCGTTTGAGGTCAAGAATAATCCATTATACCTTACTTTTTAAAAATTCCAACCATGTCCATGAAATATATATGTCACTTATTGAGAACCACCGTATAAATAAAAATCAGTTAAAACAGTAAAATCCCCTTCATGATGAACTAATAAAATAATCTTGCTAGGACAGGAAGCAGCTTCAATTAGTATCCTGTACCTTTTGTTTTTTGGAGATTAAAACGCAAGACACGACAATACTACAGCAGTTATATTTTCAGGCAAATATGATAAAGTAGTCAAGGTTTTTAAAGAATGTATATGTTCTACTCAAAACAATATTTTTGTTTCATTTTAAATAATAATCAATATAACTTTGACGTTTAAATTTCTACAGAAATTGGTGAAAGATATTCGTATTTTGAATTTGGGATTTTGCAAGCAGAATAATTATCTGTAAAAGTAAGACAACACTAAAATTAGGTGTGTATTTTACTATAAAGCACTGTGCAACTTTGTTTTTGTTTCTTTATTAGTTTAAATATATTTACAGACAGAAAAGCATTAATTTACTTAACGTATAATGGCCACCCCTGATGACTTTAAAACGCCTTAAAATCTTTCAAAAGCTTAAACCTCATTTTTAATCATCTGGGGACTATTCCGATATGCTATAAATTAACCGTTGAACTTAATGTATTTATATAATTTAATAATACAAAGCTTTTAAAACTATTAAATTGCAATTATTTTAATTCAATTCTCAATGACAAATTTTTAAAAAAATTTTCTATTGATCTAGTCATGTTTAGTAGTTATTGTTACATCCATATTAAAATTCTAGGCACTTTGTAACTCTAACATCATAAGGAATCATTACATGAAAACATGTCATCACAAGAGCATAAACAAATATGCATTTACCTTGCCCCTTGAATTTTAGGGGGCAGTACTTTTAATATAATTTCCAACTCTTTCTATATGCATACATTTTTTTGCTCTGACATAATGTTTATGAAATACAAGTTCTATTACTAAAGTTGATGCTGTACGTTTCACGTCTCACTTTCATATAGTCTACATGTTTTGGGCTCATAACTGGTAACGTTACTCTTTTAAAATGGTGTCATCTATAATTTAAAAAAAAAATAAACATGTTGCATATAAAGTTAAAATATATGAAATTGTAAAGTACACATACAGACGATCAGATTTTAAAAAAAAACATATAAAATGATATAAAATGATACTTGTTAAAAACTTAGCTTAGTTGTTATGAATTAGAATCCGAAAACCAGAAAGAGGACGAAGTGAGTAATATACGGGCTTTTTTCAGAAGATGTATGGATAAAACAGCTTTAAAAGAGGCAGTAAACCTAATTTCCTTTTACTTTAATTTTATTTTAAATATCATATCTTTATTATTTTACATGCGCTAGATTTCCTTACATCCTACTTTAAATTAAAAAAAAACTATTTGTTATTTTGCAAATTAACCGTGAATAGTGCTATGCAACATTTTTTTTTTACATGGGACTCTTTGCCTCCCTGGATATGTCTAGTGTGGGACACGACGTCAGCATGTGTGTGACCGTCTCAGCAGCTTGTCTGCAATAACGGCAGTTCGAGTTCATGTTGTGGAATAGCCTGTTAAAGTAAGAGTTAGTTGGGTAATGCTCGGTTCCCATTTGAATTACTTAACTCTGATGTTTACAAAGTAGACCCAACCACTTGTCTGTTTTGTTCGGCCGGGACACCCTAGTTTAAGCCCACTCCAAGTAGAACTTGTTCCTAAAGTTGTTCAATAGCCTTGTCTTTCCCCGAGGTAAGTAACAAGAATAGCCGGTTGGGGCTTATTTTTCATTGCCATAAACATTCACGTGGTTTTAAAAACCACAGCACTGTCACCTTATTCCCAAGTCTTTCGAGCTTACCCACGTCTTTCAAGATGACATCAACCTGGTGGGTCCTACGCTTTTCGCTTAGCAGGACCTCAATAGCTGATGTCAGGTCGCAAAACAAGATAGTGTCAAAGCTAACTAGGTCCGTCCCTTGCAGTATTTGGTTCACACTTTCAAGAGCCCTGTATATAGTCTAAAGCTCTGCATAGTAATTCGACGCCATATTCCCAGTCGTTCCTGGAAGGTACACTTTTGGTGGCCTGCCTATTGGGTATAGGATGAGTGCACCATATCCTGCAGTTCCTTCTCTCAGGTTGGCAAATCCCTCCGTGAAAACTTTCATCTGGGCTCCCGCGAACCCTTTAATTGTATCAAGGGAAATCACTTTCTGAACATATTCAGGGCTGTGTTTCGTCACCGCAGTGTTAGTGAAAGACAAAATTATGCATTTGCACTTTTTGATCAAGTTTGACTACCAGGTAGACCAGATGCTTGTCTAATTTGAGCACTAAATCGTTTTTTAGATTTATCTCATGTTTCAAAATGATTCGGCCATTAGTGAAGAGTGAATAGACCATCTTCTCGATGTTAATTATCATTTCCCACCTCTGCATGAAACTATTGAAAGCTGAAAGGTGTAGCTGTTGTAGCTTTTAGAGTCGGTTGGCAACATTGCCGGTGCTCCTGATCACTAAATCGTCTACATGCATGGCCACAAAGGTTGGTAACACACCGTGTAGGTCGTTGATGTATGACAAAAACAGTGTACAACTGAGTGCTCACCCAGTGTTCTGTTACTAGAAGTTTCACTGCCATAAGTTGTTCAAATCGTCCGGTGAATGAGAAATACGTGGATCCACCTGTTGTTAATGCAGTTACAACTAGTGTTTGTAATTTAAACAGACCACACCTCCAGGCCTTATAGTTAACCCTTCGGAGATAAAAAAAAAAACACTGCCACAGTATGAATTTATTTCTGGAGCTCAGCTGTTAGGGGCTGGTAAAGACTTAGCACTTGATCAACAGGCAGCTTTCCTTTCCGGAAGCACGTCTGATTGAGATTCATACTTTTCATACTCTGCAGTCTAGCATTAACCATTCTTTCAGCTACCTTCTCCAAACACGATATCATGGAGATCTGACGGTACCTGCTTTGAAGCTCGCGATGTTTTCTCTCTTTGGAAATTGATACAATGCTAGCGCTTAGCCAAACTTTAAGCGAAGCACTTTGGGCCCACGTCCAGTTTATGATATTCAATAGCGAGGACATTACTATCGTGCAAAAGTTTTTTATCATCTCATTATTTACTTTGTCCTCTCCTGGTACCTTGGCGGTTTTGCACTTACTGATCAAAGGCGTTCACGAAAATTTGTGCACCGTAATAAGACAATAAATTATTTTTGAAAGAGCACCGCTTAAAATGAAGTGTTGAAAAAAAAAGCACCAAAAACAATTCGCTTTGAATGTCCACGTAAATCAGGAAATAAGGTATAATTTTTCAGGTAGTGATTACTCGCTCGTCAGGACGACCCAATAAGCGGCTGTTTACGCGCTCGTCCACTTCCGGTTATGGCTATTCTTTATAACATTTTTTATAAGCTTAAAAAATTAATTGTTGTTTGTGGCTGTATGGTCGTATTGATAGTAAGATAGTATGCTACATCGGAATTCAGGGGTTTTATTCCTTACAGTTGTCTATTTAAAAAAAAAAAACTAAAAACAATACTACACGAATTGATAATGAAGAAGACTTTTTTTAGCGCATTTTCGAGAAGTCGAATGCGCTATTGCACCCGTTTTGTCTGTCTGTCATCACCCTAGATCTCAGCAACAATAAGTCCTAGACCCATGATGTATATATGTTTTTTGTATGTCCTGACCTGCCATTTGTGCATCAACACTCAGTTACTCGATCCGTTAAAAAACCACGTTAAAACTACCAAAAAAACATTGCGAATCGAGAGATAACACTGGCGCAGGCAACGGCCGCCATTGCCGGAAGTCGAATACATCGTTTTTCAAGCATTAAAGAGTTTTTACTTTCTGGGATCTCATTTCTAACGAGATTTTTTGTTGTTGACTTCATTAGGATATGTGTAAAAGTTTAGAGTGTTTTACGTCATCATTTGTGGTGACTTCAATCAAGATCTTAGCGGCCCAGGGGCAGAAATTGAAAACTTTTCGAAACAAGCTTCAACATTCAACTACTTTCAACAAGATTGGCAACCACGATCTATCAAACAACAATTGACGGAGTATTTGGGCGATTAGCTGATTACAATTTAGAATGTTTCATTTATGAGTCCTATTTCAGTGACCACAAACCACTTGTAGTTAGATTAAAGAGAAAATAAAAAAATTTAAAATGTAAAGAAATGACTTTTAAATAAAAAAAAATTCATGTATATTCTTTACACAAGAAAATTCATAAAAATATGTCTAAAATCTAAACACAATTACTGATAACTACATAATGCTGATATCTAACATAAGTACTGATACATAATACGAAAATGGACTAACACGTCCTGAGTCCAAAAAGGGACCAGGTTTAACATGATTTTTAATGGTTTGTTTTGAAATGTTAAGTTTAGAGATATACTTTAGGGTTACGTTAAGTGATAGTTTTTAGGGTTTGGGTTAGGTTTAGTTATAGTTTTTAGGGTTTGGGTTAAGTTTAGTGATAGTTTTTAGGGTTTGGGTTAGCTTTAGTGATAGCTTTTAGGGTTTGGGTTATGATTAGTGATAGTTTTTTCGGGTTTGGGTTAGGTCTAGTGATATTTTTTCGGGTTTGGGTTAAGTGGTAGTTTTTTCGGTTAGGTTTAGTGATAGTCTTTAGGGTTTGGGTTTGGTTTAGTGATAGATTTTAGAGATTGTTTGAATGCACATATAGAATCGGACGTTCAATGAAAGGCGCAGTGAATACTTGTAACACTTCAATTTTATAAACATCATTTCTTACCGGAAGTGGACAAGCGAGTATGTCCTACCAATTACGAATATTTTTTCTTCATATTTTAATATTTATAATGTATAGTTCTACGGCTTTTAGGTATAAGGGACAATTACAAAAGCTGTACAGAAACAATCCAAAGTTTAAACGAAACAATCTTGCCAAATTTAGTCCCCGTCATATAAATGATTTTCCGTTATTATGGAACTTACAGTTGAAAAAGTCAAACGCACCCACATGTAAACATAAATTGAGCTTTATATATTATATTGAGAGATATAGCTTGAGTGCAAGGCAGTATAAAATAAATTATTACTCGTTTTTGTGGGCCAGGACCCGTAATATACATATTTTTTCTAAACGTTTTAATTATTAATTTATTTTCACCTTTTATAAGATTTTTTGTTTGGGAGGGGGTGGNGGGGGTGGGGGGTCGGGGGGGCATACACTAGCGACGGTTTTTCGCATGATTTTATTAAAACATTTCACTCATTGGTTTCTTTAAATGTATTCCTTTTGACTGAGATCGTTGCAACGGGTCGGCTAGCTAATAATATTAAATAGATTATAAAACTCTCAATGTTGTACAGTACACAATTGCAGTTTAATACTGTACATAAATACACCTTTAACACGAGGGAGTTAGACAAAAGCTAGTTACTGTGGCAATAGATATACATTAAATAGATATAATGTAGATGTGTAAAAAAATAATAATAATTTCTTTAAAGAAATTACAAATTTAACACAACCGAAAAAAATAGAATAAAATATTAAGCAGAGAGAGAGAGAGAGAGAGAGAGAGAGCCAATCACAGATCTCCTTACAAGTGAAGTTTGTCTCTATCGCATAGACGCTACGCCATGCCACTTTATAAAACCAAGCATATGGTGGCTGTGTTCCAGTAATTATTTTTAGGGTATTTTTTTTTAATCTATGAGTTGCTGCATTTAATTATTTAGTTAACTGTTTCATTACTTTTTTATACTTCCTATGATATAAACAATATTTATAATCTTTTTTTTTCAATTTATTTTTTTAACAGTATTTATAAAAACAATTTTTGAAATTATTATATTTAACATTTAATGTCTGGACGTGGTGGCCGAGAGGTAGCGCTCTCGACTATCATACTGATGGTCACGAGTTCGAATCCACACGAAAGTGAGGATTTGTCCCAGCTCCGAATGGGTACCTAACTAGACAATAGTTAGGCGGCTGGGGTAATGCGTGGAATCCTTATAGCTGTGGCCTGTGACCGCTGCATCACTTGCCAACAGATCATCTCTCATGGTCTGTGGACGCAAGTATCTTCTGCATAGAAGGAGCGTCTGTATATCTAAGATAAGTTAAATGTCTGAAAATTCGATTATCATGTTTTTTTAAATCGATTTATGGTAACTTTCCGCAGCATTAATATAATGGAAAATACCCATGTAATAGCGAGTGCTAGATAATGGTACCCCCACGTTGCGAGGGCTGAGGAAGTTAACGATTAATTTCTAGATTGATCGTAATTTTATTTTTTTTTTAAAAAAAGATTTAAATTAATTAATTACAATCGATATAAAATTAAATTGAATTGTAAAGAAATATTTAAAATATATATTTTATGATATATATTAAAAAATAATTATAAATACAATATCCATGATAACAGGATCTGTATCGCTGAGATACATAGTACAACAGTTCATTGCAGTAAAAAAAAATTGTGTGGTGTTTCTCGACGTAAAGAAATAAAATATGACGTCAGTTAACGATTAATTTTAAATTAATCTATAGCAAAAAAAGATTTACCGATTAATCGAGAAATTAATCGGCAATTTCCGCAGCCCTAATATATATATATATACTAATAAAAGGGAAAGCCCTCACTGACTGACTGACTGACTGACTGACTGATTCATCTCCAACTTCCCGTGTAAGTAGAATCATAAAACTTTGGGAAGTTGTTGGATACCCTCTGACTACGAAAATTGGCGAAAAAGAATTTTTAAAATCTAACTCATGTGGGGCCGGGGGCCCAAAAACTTTTTTTGCTTACATTACTGAATCTCCGACTTCCCGTGTAGGTAGAAGCATGAAACTTTCTGAAGTTGCTGAATACCCACTGTGGACAAAGTTTGGCAAAAATGTTTTTTAAAAATATCTCTCAAGTGGGGCCAGGGGCCCAAAAAGATTGTTTCCTTTTATGGGCTTTATAAAAATTGAAAATCACCAATTTTCCTATTTCCCGTGTAGCTAGAAGCATAAAACTTTGGGAAGTTGCTTGGTAACCACTAATGACGAAGATTGGCGATGAAGAACTTTTAAAATCTCGCTCATGTGGGGCCGGGGCCCCAAAACTATTTTTTTCTTTCATCACTAATTCTCCTATTTGCCATGTAGGTAGAAGCATCAAACTTTGGGAAGTTGTTGGGTACCCTCTCACGACAAAAATTGGCGAAAAAGAATTTTGAAAATCTCGCTCATGTGGGGCTGTGGGCCCAAAATTGTTTTTTCCTTATTTGAACTCTATAAAAATTGAAAATCATCAATTTTCTTATTTTCCGTGTAGGTAGAGGCATGAAATTTAGGAAATTTTTAAAGTACGTGCTCCCGACGATAATTTGAGGGGAAAAGGTAAATTTGCAACTCATGGGGGCCGAGGGCCCCAAAAATGTTTTTTCCTTATATGAACTAAATACAAATTGAAAATCACTAATTCCCCTATTTCCGGGAAGGGTAGAAGCATGAAAATTTGGGAAGTTGTTGGGTATGCTCTTAGAACGAAACTTGGCAAAATATAATTGTACACATCTTGCTCATGTGGGGCTAGGGCCCCAAAAACATTTTTCCTTTATATGAGCTATATAAAAATTGAAAATCACGAATTGTTCTGTTTTCCGTGTAGGTAGAAATATGAAACTTTGGGAAGTTTTTGGGTACCCTCTCACAACGAAATTTGTGAAAAAGAAATTTGAAGTTCACAGTCATGGGGGCCGGGCCCCCAAAACCTTTTTTCTTATATAAGCTAAATACTAATTAAAAATCAATAATTCTTATATTTCCCGTATAGGTAGAAGCATGAAACTTTGGAAATTCGTTGAGTACATGCTTCTGACGATAAATGACAAAAGAGAATGTTAAAATTCGCACTTATGGGGGCTTGGGCCCCAAAAACAATTTTGTCATTATATGGACTATATAAACATTAAAAATCAACAATTCTACTATTTCCCGAGTAGGGAGACTCATGCAACGTTAAAGAGTTGATAAATACACTTTCACGATGCTAGCAGGTGAAATAATATTTACAATATCTCTTACTTGGGCGCCGTGGCCCAAATTTAAAAACTGAAAATCACCAATGTTCCCATACCCGATTTAAGTAGAAGCATGAACTTTCAGAAAGCTGTTGAGTACAATCTGCCAATAATAATTTGCGAAAGGGACTGTTTAAATCCCACTAAATGGGGTAAGGGGGGCAAAAAATTATGGGGCAACCAAAATTTTTTCCCCCTTATATGAGCTATTTACAAATTCAAATCATTACTTCTCCTATTTCCAATATATGTCGAAGCAAAAAACTTTGTAAATTTTTTTATTACTTGCTTCCGATGATAATTGGCAAAAGAGAAAGTTAAATTTCCAAACTAATGGGGGCTATGACCCCAAAAACTTTTTTTTTCATAATATGAGCTATATAAAAATTGAAAATCAATAATTCTCCTATTTCCCATATAGGTAGAAGAATTAATTTTTTTTAATTTTCAGAGTACAAGCTCCCTACGAAAATTGGCAAAAAGAATGTTAAAATTCACTCTAATTGGGGACCGGGGGCCTAAATACATTTTTCTTATATTAAAAACTGAATTATCACTAACTCTCCAATAGTCCATGTAGTTAGGCGCATGAAACTTTGGGTAACTGTTAAGTACCCTCTCACGACGAATGTTGGTGTAAAAGAAATTAGAAATACACATTCATGGGGACCGGGCTCCAAAAAACTTTTTTTTTCTAATATGAGTTTTATAAAAATTGAAAATCACGAATTCTCCTATTTCTCGAGTAGGTAGACTCATGAAACGTTGGGGATTTGATAATTATACTTTCACGATGGTAGCAGGTTAAAAAATATTAAAAATATCTCTTACTGGGGGGCAGGGGTTTAGGCAAATGTCGTTTTTTCCTAATATAAAACTATATAAAAACTGAACATCAATAATTCTTCCTTTCCCCAGGTACGTAGAAGCATGAAACTTTGTCAAGTTGTTTAATACAATCTCCCGATGAAAGTTGGTGAAAGAAAACTGTAAATTCCCATTCATTGAGGGTCGGGGGCCCAAATATAGCTTTTTCTTATATTAAAAACCGACTCATCTTAAATTACACAATTCATCGTGTAGGTAAAAAATAAAAATTTTTGAAGTCGTTGGGTTCCATCTAACGACGAAAATTGGCGTATTATAATTTTAAGATTCACACTCATTGGGGCCAGGGCCTCAAAAGCGTCTTTTTTTCAAATACATGCTATATACAAATTGAAAAGCACTATTTTTCATATTTCCTAAATAGGTAAACGCATAAAACGTTGGGTGTTTTTTTAAATACACTTCCACGATAGCAGCAGGTGAAAAAATATTTAAAATATCCCTTGCTGGGTGCCATGGGACCTAATATAGTTTTTTATGCACTCATTTACTTATCACTAATACTCCATCTTCCCGCAGCAAAGCGCGGGCAAATTGCTAGTATATATATATGAATGCTATCAAACTACTTTATTTTCAATATTTCAGGAATGCTTGTCAAAATGTATGTCTTGAGTATCACTGCATTTCTGATTTTTGTGACAGCAGTTGAATGTGGCACATCAAGGGATCCTCTATCTTGGTCCAGTAGCACCACTAAACTACTCAGGGGTACAAAGAGATCAGTCAACAGGGTTGAAAACGAAAACTTACAGTTGCGTCCTAAGAGAAACGTTGAAAGCATGAATGAATTCAGAAAAAACTTTGAACGTGTACATCATGCCAAAAACTACGACGACTTAAATGACATTTTCATAGCTTACAATACCTTGAAATGTCCACCTTGCATCTGTAAAAATATCAGCTCAAATTTAATTTCTGTCATCTGTAACAAATGTACATTTAGAATTATCCCTCAGACATGGTCACTGGAAATAAGTAAATTAATATTATATCAATGTGAAAGATTTAATGTCCTCGACCTAGGAAATCTTTCCATATACTCTTCTCTGACTCGAGTTAAGGTAACTGACAGCACCCTAGTGAAAGTACATGGCAATAGTAATTCAAATGTTTCGTCTAAAATAATAGAACTGGATCTTAGTAAGAATTCTATTTTAACAGTTGAAAATAACAGTTTTCTTTTTTTCAACAATTTACAAGTACTATCGCTTAGTTTTAACAGAATTAAATACTTAACCAAACCAATGTTTACTGGACTCTATCGTTTGCGCTCTCTGTCTGTTTCAACCAATCATATTAACCACATTGCCAACGACACATTTAATGACTTGGGAAACCTTGTCTTTCTTGACATTAGTGATAATAAAATTACTCCCAAATTTGACGACCGAAATTCTGTTCGAATTTTTATGGCATTGAGCAATCTGAGAAAATTGTTCATTGATTATTTATTCGAATATATGTCTCACCAGTGTAGTACATACATAAATAAAGCTCTACAGGTTCTAACTAATTTACAACTCGTCAGGATGGACAAAAACGACAGACGTGGCTTAGGACCAGAAGTTAAAAATCTTAAACACCTTAGAACTTTAATAATAAAAACATCCAATTTGTTCGGATTGTCCAATGAATCATATTTTGATCATGTTCCTTTTATCCATACTCTCGTGATAACCGGAGAGAAGCCTCATAATATTCACCCAAAAGCATTTACAAAGCTAATAAACTTGGTTAATTTTACATATATTTTAAAAGGTTCTTCACCAACATATGTAAAATTTTAAGCGAAACTCAATATTTGCTGAATTCTTCTTTGAAATATTTAACATTACAGAACGTTAATGATTATAAATGTGGATGCAAGGTACTTAAAAATGAAGACGCCAAATACTTAACTTTACTAAAGTTGTATGAACTGAACCTGTCTCACAACAACCTATTTTATTTGAGTTCAGGGTTTATAGCAATGCTACCAGCAACATTAAAGAAGATTGATTTAAGTGGTAACAGTTTTTCACTTTATCTCATTTTTAAGTTGCGCGTATTCCCTCAAGGAATTATTGAACTAAATCTCAATGATCAGAACAATAATAATTACATAGAGTGTCATGATGTTAACAATGGCAGTCTACATAATGTCGGCGGGTTAAGCCTCAACCAAAGCACGTGTTTAATTTCATCGGAGGCAGAAACAAATAAATTATTTAAACATAAAAAAAATACAATTCGTTAAAAAAGAAAACAATATAAAAATTACAGAATACTTACACGCTTTTACACCTCGCAATTTAAGTATTTTTATGGGACACAATTTCAGAGATATTGGATACCATTTGATTCGTGGTATACTTTTCACAAATAACTCACTAAGGGAGATATGTCTGGCCGGGGGAGAATTTACTGATTGGGCTTTTATGAATCTTAGCTCTAAAGTTGAATTAGCAGATTTCAGCAACAACTACGCTGATCGTTTAAATCCCTATTTCTTCCCAGAGAACAGCTCTATAAATTACCTCTCAATGTCAAACAATTTATTTGCTAATGCTTTTAAAAATGACCCAGATCGTTTGTTTTTTGCAAACACAAAGCAGCTTATTGCCCTTGACATGTCACAAAACTTTATCACGGAAATTCCAATTAATTACTTTAGAAATCTCTTTAATCTTAAAATGCTTGACATTTCGAGAAACAAAATTCACAAAATAAACATCAGCTTTTCACACATGACTGAACTAATATTTCTGAACTTTAGCTCAAACTCAATAACTACAATTAGTAAATTGTCCCGTGACGACCTTGACCTAATTGCAGCTGACCATCGCGTATACCTTGATTTAACATCTAACCCTTTACCATGCACGTGCGAAGGACTAGAGCTGATGAAATGGATGGCTTTTACCAAAGTCTATCTGTTGAATCAGGATTTTCTTGAATGTAGGAATGAGTTCCAAGAAAAAATTGAAATTGGGAATATCTTTCAACGCGTGGAAACACTACAACGTCAATGTACTTCAAAAACTGTAATAATTATTATCTGCGTATTTTCTATTATTGTATTCGGTATTTTGTTGATCACTTCATTGATGTACCGATACCGATGGAAGCTGAGATATTTAAGGAGTATAGCGTTAGTCAAGATACTTGGCTCTAGACCCGATGATACTAATATGATCATGTATCGATTCGACGCTTACATCTTATACACAGACGATACCCGGAGATTTGTGTTACGTGACTGTGTTCGTGAGCTGGAAGAGAAAAGAGGTCACCGGCTTTGTATCGAGGAGAGAGATTTTCTACCGGGTACGTACATCGTGTCCAATATCGTCAGCGGCCTGCAAAACAGTGCCAAGACGGTTGCCATGGTAACACCGGAGTTTTATCAAGGGGAATATTCCGAGTATAGCGTCAAGATGGCGCTGATGGAAGAAATCTTTATGCGTCGTTCTGTCCTCTTCCTGTGCGTGTGTGAACCAACCGATGACAAGGATTTATCACATGACCTACTTACCGCCATGAAACGAAATAACTACATTGAATACCCACCAACAGATGACGTAACTCATGAAATAATAGAGGAGTTTTGGAATCAGTTCTCACGAGCTATTGGCAGAAACGACTTGGAGGAGATTTGATTTCGTCAACCTATATAAAACAAACAGTCGTAGAAATGTTTATGAGATTAGAGTTTGATGTCCACTTGTGAAAACTATTTCGAGTGTAATTTGGGAAGTTGTGAAATACATAACTGCCATGGTAATATAGTGTTGTTTTTTACTCATATAAGCTATATAAAAATTGAAAATCTTTAATTCTACTATTTGGAATAATGGGAATTCGGAAAATGTTAATTACACTACCACGATAGTGCAGTCTTAACTGGTGTGCCAGAGTCTTGGGATTGCTGGTATAGAATTGCAGACACTATGCTTTTCTGAAAGGCAATTGTATTTGACCTGCTTTGAGATAAATGTACCCTTTTACTTCATGAAAATATACAATATATTACGCTTCAACAGAAAACCTCATTTAAAACACGTGAGAAGCCGGGTACTTGCCTCTAGTATATATATATATACTTTATTGATACATAACAATAAATTTATTTTATTTAACAGAGAATAAATTATAATAAATTATACTATTTCATCTATTTGCTTCTATAGCTTCGACGTTATTTTAATTTATTACCTCTACTTTTTTGCCTTTGCATCGGTGAATTTATTAAGTTTTTTAATTTCTTTAATTTACGTGATTAGGATTTAAGGCCATTTTGTTTAAAACGTTTTAATATTTTCCTCTAAAACATCTTAACTGATGTTAACATAATCTTTTTTTTAAATATTAAATGCAAACATCTAGCAAACAAAATCAAAGTTTGTTTGTATAGGAGACATTACTAATCAGACACGTCAAACAATCGGCTGAATAACAAAATATCATTCGATATTTGCAAGATCAAGACAGACGGCAAATAATGAAAAAGTCAAATTAGTAAAGCTTTCTATCTACTAAAGAGAGAATATGACTACCTTTCTTTTTCAAGACCAATTTAAACTTTTTCATAGAAACATTCTCTTTAAAGGCCTACCAAATATTTTCTTTATTCGTCACATTATTAAAATAAATAAATTAGAAGTAAAATATCTTAAATGTAGATATTATTTGGTTGACATTTAACTATGTTTATGTCTCGTTTCAATAATAACAAAGTAATTGAGCATTATTGTATTTGTATCTATAGCTAATTTTTAAATATTTCGATATTTATCTAGATCTATATGCGATTTGTATTTCATTTTTTTCTTAAACTTGTAAAAAGCGTCATAATTTATTTTTAATTATTATTGATATATTTATCTTATATTAAGTTAATATTGCTTTACTTTTTCAAAAAGATAAAGAAGTTTAAACTTAAAGTTAAATTTTACTTACATGTTATTATCATTCTATAAAAACGCATCTTTTATTTATACATTTCAAATACAAAAATGTATTGTCTTTCTATGTGGTTTTCAATAACATTAATTTTTAATATAAAAATAAATTATTATTATTTTAATTGACTTTGTGGTTTTGAAAATGCTGCATTACTTAAACTTTAAAAAATAATTTTCCGTTTTTTGTTTGAAAGGTATTATCTCTGATAGATTTTTTTTTAAATATAAAAAAAAAAATATTACCCTAAAAAGATTCAAGACTTTTTCAAAGAGGTATTAATGTCATAACGCCTATTTAGTAAATTTGAACATGATATTAAAATCAGATCATTATTGCGTCCTACGTTCTGATACGAGAGAACACAAACCATTCCGGTCTTTTCGAAAGTCGCGCTAAAAGTTTTTGAAGCGACGGGTATGTAGGGGTTGTGAGGCAACAAGGTCCGACCACCTTTGTTTCCCTAACTAGAATCAGATGCCCATAAAGAGATGTGTGGAATCATTGAAACCATTTGCCCCGTGAAGAAATCTCTGCCCTCTCGGAGATACGAACCCATGACTCTCAGTACCCCAGGGGGGGGGGCACAAACGACGTTTGACCATCATTAGAGACGTCCTTAAGATTTTGTATAAAATTCCTCTTGCTACAAAATAGGAGATGGTTTATTATTTTATGATTGAGTCGTTAATTTCGCTCAAAATGAAAGTTTGACATAATTTATTTCTACCAGAAGCTATGGCCAAGTGATGATAGATAAACATTCCTGACTTAAAGAAATAAAAACACTTCAAAAATTTATGTCGTCAGTCGTGAATGATAAGATGACAACTTCGTTCACAAGTTTTGATTGGCCACTTAAAAACTGAACACAGGGGTTCTCACTCTGTGATCCATCAGAATGCGCAAGGTTTGTCAGCAAGCAAAGCATGACATTTTTATTTAAGATAATTAAAAACAAGAAAAGTTATGAATGCGCTAATTTAAAAATATACATTATGTTGATTAAATTTAATTGCTCGATAGAGATGGCATAGCGTTGAAAACAAAACGTTTGATTCTATGTTTACTTTAAGCTATACCGGAAGTCACATTACGTCACACAAGATTCTAGAACAATATTATTTTTAAACTGACATTTAGAAAAAAATTCTTTTTGAAAACATTTGATTAAATTAGCATTAAAGTAATGTTACAATTAATTAAGTAATAAATTAGTGAAATTAATTTAGCACAATGATAAATTAATTATGAAGAAGAAAAACGAACAAAAATGACATATATGATCCCTCATTCTCTACAATATTTATGTGAACCAAATACATTATTGGAATATCTACAGACAATATGCTGAAGAGTATTTGCACTTGAGATATATATTTTGTGTAAAAATAAAAGATCAACATAGAGCGCATTGTGTAATTTGCTCATAAAAAAACCTCCATCAACTCACACTTGATATTACGCAGCCCTGCAAACGACATCCAACCAAAATCAATGAAATATTCATGATAGCATTTTGTTGTTGTTGTTATACGACTTACACAGCTCAAAAGCCTGATTTTTTAGGGGGGAGGTGGAAAAGTTTAAAAGACAGTTTAAATTACTTGATGCTGCGAGAGTTTTTTGGAGAAAAAAATAGCAAAGCTCATTGATCAGCAACGACAGCTCCTGTGTTGTTGTTTTGTCTTACTTGACTGACATTTTTGAGGTATTAATATACTTAATTTATTTATGCGAGTTTAAAAAAAAAATACAATTATCTACTCTTAATGTAAAAGTGTCTGCTTTATAAAAGAGTTTAATCTTTGGAAAACTAGATTATTTCAGGCTAATTTTCATATCTTTTTTTTTGTTTGAATTTTACAAATTTAACGAGAAACTAGAACATACTGCAATTAATAAGCAACTTTTAATAGACATTTAATGGAAATTTTACTTTGGTGATTTCACCATACAGAGTTTCTTTGGTCTGTTTCCCGTCAATTTCTTGCACACATGGAATTTTTAAGTTTATCAACATACGAATTAAACTTGATCATTTAAATGACCAGATAGATACTTTGAATATGGTGCATAATGAGGTAAGTTTGATGAAATGTTGGATAAAAGCTAATTAGTTAAATTGTTTAACTATTAATAACAAATTATATTTTAATAAATTTCCAGCAGAGCTGTAGCACACTTTTCAGTCATGTCAGTGACCAAGGGATACATTTTCAAGCGGTGATTGTTTCTCAAAAAGTTGAGAACCACTGATGTAGAAGCTAATATTTTATTAACGTATTCATTAAAAATACAAGAAATAAATTACTAAATCTGATTTAAGGCACACGATAATAACGGACACAAAATTAAGAAAATTTTTAATATGAAAACAAAGATCTGATTTAGGCCATTGATGATGAACGCGTGCCACATACGATATGCAGAGCCTCGTCAGCCTGGCCAACAACTAAAAGTTTACTTCCTTTTTCAAACCACTTATGTGGCACTTTGTGTTGGCACTTTGTGTTGGCACTTTGTGTTGGTACTTTGTGTTGGGACTTTGTTTCATTGGAATTTTGGGCTGGCGACCCCAAAAAGTTTCGCCATCACTTATTTAGGCTGTTACTATTTAATAGAGGATTATTTAAAATTTTCGTCTAGATTTATTGAAACATATTTATACATGTAATACAAAGTCCCTTTAAAAGAAGTTGATGTTAATTTTCATTAGTTTACTTTCAAAGTAACCATTGAACCAATCTTATGATGTTTCTTTATTAAACAAATACATTATGGACTGAGATTGAAGGGATAAGAGCAAATATAAGAAATAATAATTTTCATTGTTCGTGAGAAATGTGTTGACCAAGAGATTATTATTGACATAGTTTTGCTTCCTCAGACGAATCTCAAAGAAACAAATTGCTCTCAAACGTTTGCATTGACTTTCTGTTTCCTGTTACACATGATAGAGGGACTAGAGCCTTGAAAATTTTAAGAAATATCCAATATGGCTTGTTCTTATTAACAGGAAGTATATAAATAAATTTAAAATGCAAACTCACTTCGGTGAGACCTGTACTAAAATATCCATCTTCTTATGGAACCAATTAACAAAAGAAAACATTGATAAACTACAACAGATCAAAAGAAGAGCTGAAAAATTCAACACTAGAAAATATTCAAAACTGACATGAATAACACCATTAGTTAGATCAATATTGATTGGCAAGTGAAAGAAGAGAGAGTTGCATGTCTTGTGGCCATCAATGCATCTTGCATTCACTTTTGGATTTCGTACTGTAGTTATTATTACATACTCCTAACACACGGAAGATCCTTTGTCAAAGCCCCAGCTGAATCAAAATTTTTTTTTAATATGTTTTTGTTCGTTAGTTTTCTCATTATTTTTTTTACACTACTTCGGATACCCACAAAGCTCATGGGGAAAAATTCGTTTTTTACGAAGCTGTTGCTCTACACAAAATTTCACTACACGGCTGCAAAGTGTGATTTTCAAAATTTCATTTCTTTACATTAAAAAAAAAATTATTTTCTCTTTAATCTAACTACAAGTCACCACAAATGATGACGTAAAATTCTCTAAACTTTTACACATATTCTAATGACGTCAACAAAAAAAAAAAACTAATTCTTTTGCACCCTTTCGTAACACTCTTAAATGCTTGAAGAATTGTGCATTCGACTTCCGGCAATGGCGGCCGTTCCCTGCGCTAGTGTTACCTCTCGATTAAAATATTTTTTGGTAGTTTTAACGGGGTTTTTAAACGGATCGAGTAACTGAGTGTTGATGCACTAATGGCAGGTCAGGACATACAAAAAACATATATACATCATGGGTCTAGGACTTATGGATGCTGTGATCAATTGTGATGACAGACGGACGGACAAAACGGGTGCAATAGCGATTTCGACATCTCAAAAATGCGCTAAAAATGTCAGGTATATTCTTTACACAAGAAAATTCATAAAAATAAGTCTAAAATCTAAACAGAATTACTGATAACTACATAATGCTGATATCTAACAGGGGAAAGTTTCAGGAATTTTGCTATAAATATATATTTTTAAAAAAGAATGAATACAAGTGGAAAATATGAAACAAACATGAACTTTGCTGTGTCTATCAAGTTCTAACGACGTAAGTAGCATTACTGACAGACATACGCTTTGCAGGACAATAAAACGGAAGACAAATGACAGAGAAGCAAAGAGGGTGCACCACCAAGATCCCCGAGGGTAACAGTTCAATGAAAGACTTAGACTTAGATCGATGAATGACGTAGAAAAAGATTACAACTGGGCATCCAATTGTTAGAAAAAGGATTTGATTATGTCTACTTGGAAGGAGGTGATGATGGGGGGATTTTTCCACCACAATGATGGATTAATGGAATTTAGAGATTTGTCAATAGGCGTTTATATTAATTTAAATTATTTATCAAGAAGGAGTAGTTCACATTTAATTTTTTTTAAATAGTGATCAAATTAAAAAATCAATTATTCATTTACATCTATTAATAATTTATTTGAATTACAATTAGATTAATTTCAAGGGATAAAAACTCAATTTAAAACGCTGCATTATTTGAAAGTTTACGTTCAGATGTTAAAAAGGCGATAATTAGTATATTTACAGCAGTAAATATTAAATTCTCAATAAAAATAAAAAAATTCGTTAAAGACAAAAAACATTTTAATATTAGTTTTTTTGTTTTTTTTTAAATAAGTAGATCTATGTTTGTTTTCCTTTATAGGCTTAGTGTGAATGTAAGATCAAATGTTTCATCTCTGAAGGAAACAAAGCACATTAACATTTATATGTGTAGTCACTTTAAAAACCTATAACTTTTATTATCGTTTAAGATTTTTTTGTCACTCACTCTTTGCCTCATTTTTTCTTAGCACTAATATGTATGACTTGATATTAAACATAGAATAACTAAGTTACATAAAATTAAAATTATGATATTATTGTTCTAATATAAAAAATATTTTTTTTTTTTTTTTTGTTTTTTTGTTTTTTGTTTTTTTTAATTATGATAATTTTTTTTCGTTAAAGACATTATTAAATAACATTGACAAATCACATTGTTGTAAATAAAATGTATAACATGAAATTGATCACAAAAACATGTTTTCTTTTAATTTGTTTAGAGTAGCCTTGTTAAATTGTATGTGTTAATGTATCACAATAACGTTTAAAACATCATGAATAATGAATAGATTCCCTTTCATATGTAGCCGTAATGTTAAAAAAAAGATATTAAAAAGCAATTTTTTTTACCTTGGATATCCTGACTAGATATCGCGATTTCTTCCACTGTTGGATTCCCCAATTACTTATAGCTGATCATTATAGGATCCGGATATCAATTGCGTTTTGATTTGCAAACTTAAAATTAAAAATTATACTTGTCTCGTGTGTTATATATGATTCATTCTTAAACTTTTGAAAAAATCTAGGTTATTACGAATATTAGAATTATACAAAATAAGTTAAGGAACAAAATAAGTTATACAGTAAATTATTAAAAATGTAACATAATAAAGACAATAACAAGCGTTGATCATGAAATCATTCATATTCATGCAAAATAAAGTAAAAACAAACAATTTCAATACGAGGAAAAAGTATCAAGTTAAAAAGATAACTAGCAGCATATTGCAGTTAAATCGTCTGACTAAAAGAGTATTTTTATTTTGGCTCTAGATCACGACTTCTTGTTAACCGCAATACACACTCATTACAGCACTCTTCCCCAGATTCACACTACACAGTTCGTTTAACTTCGTTTAAGTTCGTTCATTGAATTATTCGTAAAAAATTTATAATTGACGTGGACAGTGTCCCATACTGTCATTGTAGATAGCAGATACTCTTCTCTCCATATGATGGAAATTAAATCTCTTAATAAAGAGTACTAAATATACCAACTAGAAAGTAGTAAAGTACAATTAAATCTGGAAATATCCGAATCTGGTAACCGGATCCGGTAATTCTTAGGGAAAAACTATCCGGATCCGGCAAGTAATAAAAACCATATCCGGACATCCCCTTATTATCAGTAACAAAGTACTGAAAAGAAATAAACGGTGGTCTAATGACATTTGCCCACGAGTGACATTTCGATGGTCACGTATTTGAATCTCCTTGAAGACACGGATGTGTTCCAACGGTCAAGAGTCTTTGATCCACCAAGCTCTAAATGGGTTTCTAAATATGGGTAGGTAAACAAATGTAGCTGGGAATAGCACGGAATCCACATAGTCGTTACCTGTGAACGCTGTGTCACTTGCCAACAGACCGCATAGATGAGAAAATAGGTTGACCTAAAATGACTTTTAGAAAAATATTGAACCAAGACTCCAAAAATAGTGGACACAGCTAGAAACAGCTGGAGAGACTGGCCCAAGGCCGGGATGCCTGGAGATAGATTGCTTGTGACCTTTACTCATGATTGGACGAAGACCGATAATGATGACCAACTGGAACCCATATCTGCAAACTACACAACTTGATGCTTCTACAAGATATCAGCTAGCAATTTGTCTTACCGGTTTCCAGCTCTAAAATTAGATTACTATATTTTTTATAATGGAGAACGGCCAGTGAACATTGACTTTAATTAAGTGCAGAAACTTGATCCAATGAAATTAAATGATGACCAAGTACTTGATCTTGTTGTTTTCTAAGTACAGTTCTCAAAGAGATCAAACATTCAAAAGTAAATAGGAAAACGCAGAACGTAAGATTTAATAATAAATATATAAAAGTAAGATTTGGATAATGTAATAAAAAAAATAGTTGCTGAATGGTTCATAGCTTGCACTGTGAGAAGTTACTAATATATCATCTACGTTTAAATCATAACGTTACTACTTAATTTTTTTTAAATTAAACAATATTTTTAAAACTACTGCTTTTTCAAATTCAACTTTCCAAGCAAATCTAATTGAATATTTGGAGACAAAAAAGAAATTGAAAAATACTTATCAGCATCATTACACATTAACAAAAAAATATTTTTTTTTTACAAAAGAGGTGTAAATAAAGTTAAATAAAATAGAAAAAAATAGTGAAATGACATGAGAGATATTTTTCAAAATCCCATATGAAAACGCTAATAAGCTAATGTTATATCTTATATCTTATATCTTAGATATACAGACGCTCCTTCTATGCAGAAGATAATTGCGTCCACAGACCATGAGAGATTATCTGTTGGCAAGTGATGCAGCGGTCACAGGCCACGGCTATAGGGGTTCCACGCATTACCCCAGCCGCCTAACTATTGTCTAGTTAGGTACCCATTCGGAGCTGGGTGACTCGGGGACTCCTCAGGCCCCGAGAACAAATCCTCACTTTCGTGTGGATCGAACTCGTGACCATCAGTATGACAGTCGAGAGCGCTACCTCTCGACCACCACGTTAAAGCTCTATAAAACATGAAATTAAGAGACCCGGTAATTATATAGCTTTTTTTTTAATAACAAGCATTTTTTGAAATGTCTAGAACTAGAAGACATATTATAGTAGTTTAATTAATCACCTTGAAAACATTATGTTCTTTCCCGTTGTCGACATGGCTTTGGAGAAAGCAAAACAAGCTTTACACATGTAAATGGTTGAATAGATGATTCGTTAAGGTTTAGATAGTAATATTTATATTAAACAAATGGTGCCAAATTTTAAGACGCAACAAAGTCTTCCAAAAAAACAAACAACAAAAACAACTCTTATGATAGAAGCATGTCTATCAATTATCTTTCAGATAGTCTTAAAAATACGCCCTTGAAAATTCCATTTCATCTTTCGCTAATATGACTGGAACAAAATTGGTAAAGCACTTTTGTAGGCTCTCATAATATAAAACCATTGCTAATAAATTTAAAAACTAAGTCTGCAGGAAATAACGATTAATTTCTCGATTAATCGCTAAAAAATTAAACGATAAACATAGCTTAAATAGTTTTACTCGATAAAGATTCTATTAAAATTTAAGAAAATATTTAAAATATTGTTTTTTTCAATTCATTAAAAATAATTAATACAAAATATAATAGCCCAGATACTGTGTATCGTTGAGTAACATAGTACAAAGTCCAAAGCAGTTTTAAAAGTTTAAACTATTATAATCATATTTTTTGGAACAGGGGGAATAACTCAATAAAACAAACAAGTTTCAATAATGTGTTTTTGCTAATTCCCTTGAGATGTTTGGCTTTTATGGAAATTAACTATTTATTCATGAAACTAATCGTTAATTATTCAAAAGTTGACGATTTTATTTAAATAAACTTTACCGGCCCTAGTAAAAACATGCAAATAAAATTATTATTAGTAAGTGTGTGTTATGGTGGAACTTAGTTAGCCGTATATCTTTTTTAAACATAAAGAAATGCTTATTCTATTTGGTCTAGGACAGTGGCTCCAAACCCGTGGGTCGGGACCCCCAAGAAGGGACTTGCTACAGAATTTATGGGGGTCTCCTATTGTCGACTAAAAATATTCAACTCTAATTCAAATTAATAACTTTATTGGAAAATTCTTTTTGAAAATTTACATGGGGGTCGCGGGGCACATGGCATTTATAAAATGTGGACGTCTCTGATAAAAGGATGTGAACAACTGGTCTTGGAGATTATTCTAAATCTCAAAAATTTATCTGTGCAATGCTTTCTTGATCTTACTACAATTTCTCAGCTTCAGTCTTATTACACACATCTCAAAACTTCACACTTAAAGCTAATTTTTTTAATTTTTTAAATTATTAATTTATGTCACTTTTCTGTAAAACTTTGCATCAAACTGTTTATTAAAGTTAACAGCTGAATTGAGTTCAAATGTATTTTGAAACAGTAATAGTTATTGTACCTTTTAGTCTACATTTAATTTTAGATACTGCATTTCCCCATGAGAAATGACCCCATAAGGCGTTGAGGGTGGGTGCAAGTTTATCTGCAAGCACTATGAGGTCTGTCGTAAGAAGAGAATTGAAAATATCCGTACATAAATAATTGACAGTCATTTTTAGTCTTTGGATTTTCCCTACACGACTTTAATAGGTAAGTTATTTTTAGAACCAATTGTCAACCATTCCGTTCCTACATTTTTAAAATATTTATATTATTACTATTTTTTTAAAGGTCATAATGAATTATAATTTGAAACCTCATATGCTAGCATTCCCTATTGCAGAGTCTAGTCTCTATTGTACGCAAGACAAACACCGTAGACTAGTTATGCCTCCCTTATACCGAATTACGGACACTTCGACCCCGGACGATTCGACCCCGGACGGTTCGACCCTGCCAGTTCAACGCCAGGACGTTTCGACGCCAGGTCGTTTCGACCCCGGTCGGTTCGACCCCGGACGGTTCGACCCCGGATGATTCGACACCGGTCGATTCGACCCCGGACAGTTCGACCCCAGGACGTTTCGACCCTAGGGTGTTTCGACCCCGGACGATTCGACCCCTTTCTCTATAAGGCGTGAAATGTTTTGGTTTTTAAAAATTCATTTTTAATTCTTTTTTAATTAAAAATAAATAGTTGAAGTTTAATATTATCTCTAAAAAAATAAAAACAGTAGGAAATAGTTATTTTTAACGGTTTTTTAAAATGATAGTATGATTGAACAAATAATATAGTTTTATATTAATATGTCTTAAAAATTAAAAATATAATGATATATTTTAATAATTAATTTAAAATCGTACAATATATAAAATTCTAATATATCTTAAAACAGTAGAGTGCTTCAACCCCGGACGATTCGACCCTTTCCTTTTTTAGGTGTGAACTTTAAAAAAAAAATATTTGTTTTTATTTTATTTTTGCATTTTAAAATATTTTTGGTTTAAAAATAATTAGTTTAATAATATTATCTCTTTAAAAATAAAACACAGTCTGAAAAATTTATTTTGAACGTTAAATTTACGACATTTTGGGAAAAAAATATATACACTGATTACCAGTCAACATTCAAAGCAAAATCATGATTGTGATCAATATGCTATCGGTCTGAGGTAAAAATTCCGATTCCACCACAACCCCGATCCGATGTAATTGGACAATAAAAAAAGGCAATGTGGGCAATCACCTACAGTATCTCTGCCCATACTCCCTTTATGTACCTTCTCAATAACCCTTGCCAGCACATCAAGTTCTGCGGTCGTCGCTTAGTCTCGTCTTCGTAACTAGTCGTTCATTATATAACCACCGGACAGTTCGAAATCAATACGTTTCGCCTAGGGTGCTGGCAATATTGTTGTAAAAACTGCCCTGGTACCCTTTCAAACGCCGCATTATTTTTGCCATCATGACCGCTTTATAATACAAACTAGCTACCACCCATGCACCTCATTTTACAACGGCATGCTTCCAGTAAAACAATGGTAAACTGAACATTCAAATAGAGGATAAACATCAATACGTAACGTTCAGTCAGGTCATAAGGGCCCAGCAGCTTGAATGCTTTTGTCTGCTATGCGGCATATTTATATAGAAATTTATTTACGTTAGATAACTTTGTACGTCTTATTAAAATCAGATTTTCTGCCAGGCAAGTCTATAGGTGTTAACGTACACAAGAAACATAATATATATTAGACTTTTATATATTGTACTATTTTTAATTATCAAAAATATATCATTCTATTTTTAATTTTTAAGAGCTATTAATATAAATTAGACTATTTTATTTTATATATTGCACTATTTTATATTACTAATTAAAAATAACATCTCATTCTATTTTTAATTTTTAAGAGATATTAATATAAAACTGTATTATTTGTTCAATCAAACTATCATAAAATAAACGTTAAAAATAACTATTTCATACTGTTTTTAATTTTAAAGAGATAATATTAAACTTAAAATAATTATTTTTTAATTTAAAAAAGGATTAAAAATGGATTTTTAAAAACCAACAAAGTTTAAGCTAAATTCCTAAAATGTTTCCTTGCGCCTATCCTTTGTATATAACGTGATCTATTTCTATAACTCTCCATGTAGGAGTGTTTAACAGATTTAAAGTAAAGATGAACTGACATACTTTCAAGTTCCACATAATCAATCCCCAAATTCTATTTATAAAGTAGACTAGCAGACCTTGTCGTGTGTTGCAACGATCTCAGTAAAAATGACTATTTAACAATCCAATGAGTGATATGTTTTAAAAACAATTATGCCAGAAACCTACACGGAAGTGTGAAACAAAGTTTTATAGCAAATGGATAAATAAGATAATAAATTTAAAAGCTTAAAAAATAAACCAAAAATAAAACGACATTATAGGGCCAGGCTCTAAAATAAGTGATATTTTGTACTCAAGCCATGTTTCTCAATATTTTGTAAAATTGATTTGGGAATTAAATTATTACCGTACATTACAAAACAATTGGGGCCGCCTACAAGAAGGAATGAACATAAAGAGTTCATTTCCCTATAGTAATAATTTATAGACTCATAGATGTCAATTTTAAACAGCTGTTCGTTTAAGTTCAGTTTTATCATTGATATATCCCTCTAGATTGTTACAAATTGAATGGGGAAAATATCTTAAGCATATACCGAAAACAGACATTACAAGTTTAGTGCCGTATTGCATTTTTATATGGGCTACCAAGATTGTGTTAACAAATTTTGGTTAAGATAAATTCTTTTACACAAAACCTAACGCATTAACTTAATTAAAGGAAAAAAAAAGACATGATGGGGTCCATTCAGTGCCAGATGTAAAGTTGAAAATAACCTGTCCATTTCAATTTGCATGATAATAGATATCTTTGTCATTATTTGCCAAGATAGGTAATTAAAAAATTGGATGGACAAAATCTCTTAAACAAAATCCCCATAAAAAAGACAATTTGCACCCCCAGCCCCGAAAGTACGGTCAGTAAAAATTCAGGACCTTTTAGTATTTTAATATTGGCTATCAAATTTTTAAATACAAAATTTGGTTAAGATCCATCAATTTACCAAGTAGCTAGCGCTCAAACTATTTTTATATAGCTTACATAAGCAAAAATTGAAATTATGGACCACCGGCGCCCAATGTGTGTTTAATTGAAGAGGAAAATTACCTGTTAACTTCCTGGGAGTGTACGCAATAGTCTCCAAAAGTTTCATTAGGATCCAATACATGGTTTAGTCAGCTATAAAGGACATGCACACACACATTCATATATACATATATGGAGATATAAGGGAAGAGCACATTTAGGGGCCCTCATTCGGTGCAACATGTCAAGTTTAAAAAATCAGTTCATTTTAATTCAGTTTCACATCATAGATATGTTTTCCAAGATCGTTAAAAAAAGAATGGAAAAAATATCTTAACCATTTACAAAAAAGACATATATGGCCCCTAGCCCCGAAAAAATTGACATTAAAAGTTCATTGCCTCTAAGTAATTTAATATGGGCTACCAAATTTCTGTATACAAAGTTTGGTTAAGATCCACTCATTTACTCTTTAGGTAATGCATAAACTAATTTTTATATTGCTCATAAAAGCAACAAAAAAAAAAAAAAAAACAAACTATTAAGGCCCCTGAGCCCATTCAAGGTAAGATGTCATTTTAAATGTTCTGTTCATTTGAATATGGATAATAAGGGATACGTTTATCATTATTTGTCAATACCTTTAACAATTAAATTGGGGAATAAAATGTCAAACGTCTACAAAACAGGGCCCCCAGCACCGAAAGAGTTGCCATTAGGAGTTTAGTGCCCTATGTTATTTTAATATTGGCTATCAAGAATATAATTGCAAAATTTGCTTAAGATCCATCTATATAGCAACTAGTAAGCGCTTTAACTAATTTTTATATTGCTAATATGAGCGAAAAATATCGTTCTGGGCCCCGTTATTAGTGTTAAATGGAAAAAAAATTTGCCAGTTACTACTCTAGAAAAGTACTAATCGGTCTCAAAATTTTTCATGACGATTGGATACATGGTTTAGTCAGCTATAAAAGACATACACTCACATACATTTTAATAGAGATAGATATAGTAAGAAAAACATATTTAGGGACCCCGGCCACATTCAGTGCAAGATGTCAATTTCAAAAATCTGTTCATTTTAATTTCGTTTCATCTTGGATACATTTATCGAGATCGCTAAAAAATGAATGGGAAAAATATCTTGAAAATTTACGAAAAAGACATTTGGGGACCCCCGGCCCCGATGAAATAGACATTTCAAGTTCTTTGCCTTTAATTATGTTAATATATGGGCTATAGAGTTTATGTATACAAAGTTTGGTTAAAATCCATTCATTTTCTCAGTAACTAACGCATACACTAATTTTATATAGCTCATATAAACAAAAAACGACATTAAGAGCCCCAGGGGCCCATTTAGGGCAAGATATAAAGTTCAAAACACCAGTTCATTTCAATATGGATAATAATAGATACATTTATCATTATTTGTCAAGAACTTGAATAATTAAATTGAAGGATAAAATCTTAAACGTTTACAAAAACAGGTATTTTGGGCCCCCAACTCTGAAGGAGTTGTCATTAGGAGTTTAGTGCCTTATAATATTTTAATATTGACTATCAAGTATTTATATACCAAGTTTGGTTAAGATCCATCAATTTAGCAAGTAGCTATCGCTTAAACTAATTTAATTATTATAAAGCTCATATAAGCAAAAAAAAAGACATTCATGGCCACAGGGGCCCATATAGGGCAAGATATAAAGCTCAAAACAACTGCTTATTTTAAGATGTCTAATATAATATTGGCTATCAAGAATTCAATACTGAAAACGCTACGAAAATCCTCCGCTGACTTGGACAGGGATGGGCGCCGCCAGTGTCCATTAAGCCCGAGAATATTCTAATGGAAACATTAGAATCCCCTACGACCTCGAAAAAAAAGAGGTTATGGGACAAAATATAATTGAATAGTTAAAAAACTCTTAAACGTTCACGAAAACAGGTATTTTGGGCCCCAGCCTCGAAGGAGTTGCCATTAAGACTTTAGTGCACTATGGTATTTTAATATTGGCTATCAAGAATTCAATTGCAAAATTTGGTTAAGATACATCAATATAGCAAGTAGTTAGCGATTTAATTATTTTTACATAGCTCATATAAGCAAAAATGACGTTGTGGGCCCCTGGCGCCCCTTTAGTGTTAAATGGAGAAAACAAAGTATCCAGTTACAATTCCGTGAGGGTACTCAACAGTCTCAAAAATTTTCATGACGATGGGATGAATAGTTTAGTCAGCTACAAAGGACAAGCACAAACACACACACACACACACACACACACACACATACAGACATATTTAATTTTTAAATATATAGATTGTTGGTATCACTTAACATTATATTAAGGTCATTTTGAAACAATCAAGATCCTTAACTCTAACTGGAACAGGAAAAATCAGCGCTGAGTTA
>MUZC01004646.1:192032-217602 GCA_002072015.1 Radix auricularia | reverse complement strand
AATATAAGAAGTTGATTATATGAATAAACAAGAAATTTTGAACAAATTTTAATTCACCAGTTTTGAATATATAAATGTATATATATATATATTAGAATATAAGAAGTTGATTATATGAATAAACAAGAAATTTTGAACAAATTTTAATTCACCAGTTTTGAATGATAAATCTTAACTTTAAGCTTTTGATTATATTATCCAATTTCGGGCAAGAATGAGTCAGGGGAGGAAATGCAGGCAACACCACTGTGCGGCACAGATAAAACAATTAATTACATTTAATTACAATTTTTTTTACCCTGTCCGACACTGTCGACGTCACCATGGAATGTCAAAAATTGATTAGTTAGTACAGACGGATTTCGAATGTAAGCTGAAGTCTATAACAAGTGTCCAACGGTGCTAGGGTGGCATGTGTGTTCGTGAAATGCCCGGAATAGACAGAGAGAGAGAGACAAGGCATTTGAAATCACCGCCTAAGGAATTTAACCTTTTAGCACTGGGGTTAACTAGCGTAAGTGTAGTAAAATATTTTTTTCCAGAAAATCCAACAGTGACACACTGAAATCCTCACACGATGTATATGTATAAAATGTATACTATTTAGACGTATAACAATACACGTATATATTTGTTACCCATATCGCTTTTTGTTAAAATAACTGCGTAGTTACATATGTAATTATTGGAAACATAAGTTACAAATTATAGTGTAATATTTGCATTTGTCAGATGAACTTGCAGTGCACTGGACAGTGAAATTTCTTTACTAATATAATAAACCTATTGGTCTAGGAGGCTAAAACTAAACTTGAAGATCTCACTCGACCATGAAGTATGACGACTTGGTTGAACAGCTGGGAGAGTTTGGGCCCTATCAGAGGAAGATTTACATCCTAACCTGCCTGCCCGTACTGTCCGCAGCCGTACAGACGCTCCTACCTGTGTTCACGCTGGCGACGCCGGACCACAGGTATTTATTTTACACGTGTTTGTGTTAGGACTTGGGTGTGCGCGCCTGACACTGACCTGTGACTATCATGGGGCGCATTCTTGTACAACCTACCAGTGTATCCTACATTGTTGAATAATGGTTAAACTGCCAACGTTTTAATATAACACGAAGACCCGTACCTGCAATTAAAGTCGCGGAACAACGGTCATCTTTGTCCGGTCACACCAACCATACATACGTAGATTTGATGAACTACACCAAATGTGGGTAAGTCTAGTACATAATAGAAATGTTGGTAAATATTCCTCCTTATGTTGATGATCCGTTAGCAAATTCGCACAACATCTATTTTTCATTCCACATTTTACACCCTACAAAAAGAGATACTACTTTACCCTTATTAAAATTTTACAATATGGTAATTGTAGACTGCTGCGCGCAGTCGGTCAGTTATGTTCGCGGCCACGCAGCTTAAATGGAACTTTGGTGGTTACACCTGGTACATCAGAACTAACGTATGCAAATATGTAAGACAACTGTAGGAGGTTCATCAGTTACGCCAAAAAAGAATATCTATATAATAATGCGCCTAAGCACATTTCCGTCCGTCAGTGTGTGTGTGTGTGTGTGTGTGTGTGTGTGTGTGAAGCCCCTATACCACGCAACTCTTGCTAACTTTTTTAAAAAATTGAAAACATAGACGCAAAATCATAATGATTTTGGGTTTGAGATTAATAGAGGGTGTGGTTTTGCGCGCCGTTAAAAAAAAACAATTAAGTGGCGTCATGAAGCTTTTATTATATTTATTTATTTGATGTTACTTTTTATCTTGATAATAATCCGAGTGTGTGAATATGCATGTGTGCGAGTGTGTCTATGTGTATGTGCGTCTGTGCGTGCGTGTGACTGTGTGTTTGTATTAGTTGTGAAATAACGATTTATTTCATAGATTGCTAAAAGTGAAATTAAATATTGAAAAGACGTTAACGAGTAATCTTTTATGCATAGTTAAAATTATGCACTGGATTATGAAAAATTCCGTTAATTTTATGAACACAAGTTTCTGCCGATGCGATCTGCATGGGTGCTTGAAGAAAAGATAACGGGAAGTCATTGAATGTGACTTAAAAAACTGTTAATTAGAAAAACAATTTCCAATGATTTTTTCAGAGATGGTTTTTTACTTTATGTTTGATTTTAGAAGAAATGAGCCATTGCGCATATTAGTTGGATAATTACTCGCATGAATTGCCACAATGGAAAATAAACTGTTAAAAGAACTTATAGTCGCTGTTGAAATTGCATTATTTATAGTTATAGTATGTAATTGGGTAAGATTGATGAATGTTTATTTGTAAAGGAAATGAAACATTTCTAAACATTTTAATTGTATTTTACAATAATAAAATCATACGAAAAAAGCTCGAACGAATTTCCCTTAGTCACTTTTAAATAGCTATAGAAATAAATGTAAAGAAGTTATTTAATTGAAGACGAAATATCAATTTTACATTTTAATATAAGCTTTTATACATCTTTGTATATAATCGGATGGAGGCAAATTTTATACTGACTTATAACAAGTCAAAATTACAGAGAATAAAAATTTCTTAAAGAAAAATTAACACGGAACCGCTTTTGAAGCATTCAACGAGTGATTTATCATAAAAAAAACAATTGCAACTATTTGTTAGGAGGAAGAGGTTTTTCTCTTATGTGCTTACTTAATACAAGTGAGTGTTTTGGATAAATTTCATTATAAACTGGCATTAAGGTAATTCGTATTGAAAGTAAACGCTCAGAGATTTTAAATTTAAGAAATGGTACGTGTATAAGCATTTAGATCTATACACTGTTGTAAGTTAAATAACGGAATTGTAATTTTTATAAAGAGGGGCAACTTTGTGAGCCATTTGAAGGGTGCTTTTCATTTCTTGGGTCATTAGTTTATAATATTTCCGAGCCACTAAAGGGCATGCATAAACTATAAAGGAATTGATGTTGTGGATTAATTGGTAGATGAATGAAAAAAGCTTACATAAAAAAGACTTATTGCTAGAATAATTTAATAATGCAATATTATGGTCCGGGATCGAATCACCCCGGGGTCGAACCTTCCGTGGTCAAACCAACCGGAGTCGAAACGACCGGGGACAAAACGTCCTGTGGTCAAACTGCCAGGGTCGAACCGTCCGGGGTCGGATCGTCCGGTGTCGAAGTGTCCAACCACCAATTAGAAAATACTATTTGCATAACTAAAGTAAAGTATCTGGCGCAAAAAAAAAATCCTATTCATTTGACTAAGGCCATGCTTAGCCTAGAAATAGAAATAATGTTTTGGAGACATTTTTCCATGAAAAAAGTAATCATAGAACATGTATTTTACTCTAAGTCCTAACGAATGATGTAACATCCATTAAAAAAATTGGGTACATTTCTCAAACAATGCGGTTGCAGGACATACACTTTGGGTAAAAACTGCTCTTTCTAAGTCCTAACGAATGATGTAACATCCATTTTAAAAAATTGGGTACATTTTCAAACAATGCGGTTGCAGGACATACACTTTGGGTAAAAACTGCTCTTTAAGGTGTAAAAATATCAAGTGTAAAGAAATATCACGGGTATTACGACTTATAAATAGGATCTAGCATAAGAAAGTGCGTGATATGTCGAAATAACACACTTGGCAACTACTCATTTTGTGCCAAGCTGTTTTGAGTTTATTAGATGAATAGTATGCAACGGGAATAAAGATTAATATGAAGTGAATTGTTACTATTAGAAAAAATGTGCGGGAATATATAATAATTGACATAAAAATTATAAGGAGATCAATTTCTCACCATTTTCTTAAAATGCAGCATTGTTCTTATGTTTTTATTCACGTTACAGGAACATGTGCCTGGAAAAAAATTAATATTTTCCACTCTACTCAAGCCCCAATATTCAAGAATATTATCCGGCTAAGACATCCTATTCGTCTTGAACTAATTTCATGCTTAGACTACAAACGATATGGGTGTTTAGCGAACTGTTTCTAAGAACCAGGTAAATCATGCGGAAAGATAATGTTTTCATGGGAAAAGAAAGTGAGCCTTGCCGTTAGATTTTTGTAACTGTTAACGAAATGTGTTATTCTGGTAGAGTATATAGCAAGCGTTATTAAGGGGGTTCGAACACGGTGAAAAAAAACATCAATCGATCTGAATGGAAGGATGTGGTTGAGCAGGCCAGGGCCCTACATGGACTGTAGAGCCACAGATGATAATGATGTTGCTATATTAAAGCAGAAATACCAAAATTGATGGGAAATATTTAAATTAATAATATTTTTATTTTTCTCGACACACATATCGTTGTTTTTATTTAGAGGGGTTTGGTTTATCATTACCTTAATTTCCATATGCGTTTACATTCATTATTAAAGAGAATTTAAGACCCAAAACTAAATAAAGTTATTCTTATTGTGCCTTCCCCGTAGCGTAGCACGGGTACTTTGCTCGTTATAATATAATGCATCAGACTTGACTATATTTTCTAAAACATAATTCATTTGTATACATAAAACGTCAATTTTTCCCATTCAGTGTCACTGCTAAGATTTAATTTTAGAATTGACCATTGTAAAAATGCTGTCTGTGTAAGGGGTGGAGGAATTATCTAGCTTTTCATAAAGTAATTTTGCAAGCAATTGTCATCAGATGTGCAATCCCTGGACTGGACAATGACTCCTATACGATACAGACCACTGTGCACCAGATTCTCCAGAACTACACGTTGTGGAGGGGAGATGGTGACACCAACAACCCCTGGGGGTCAACACAGTGCCACACCATCGCCAACAGGTAGATCACTACATGATGACGCTGACACCGACAACCCGTGGGGGTCAAGTCAGTGCCACACCATCGCCAACTGGTAGGTTATTGAGTGGTTATCTTTTGTGACGAGTCGATTGGTGCTTTGAGGATGGAGGGATTTAGTAGCATATTTAAGCTGATGTTTAATAGTCCAATCACCAGGCGTGAAAGCAAACTCTGGTCATGGGAAAAACAATTTAATCAAATGTCTCTATAAATAAATTATAATAATTCAGATTATTTTAGTTGAAACGAAAATCTGTGTGGCACACTCTGACAAAGTCGTACCTTGCATTGAACAAACATTGAATACAACTTGAGAAGAAAAAAAATTCCGATTTAAATTCTTGAACTTTGTGCCAAAGTTAAGCATTAATTAAATCTAGAATTGAAATTTGCGAAATTTAAAAAAAAATATTTCAAACTAAAACAAAAGGTACACTTTTAAAATGTTTTTTTTTTTAATGATCTTTTTAAAAAAAATAAATGGAACTATTAAAATTGTTTACCTCTTGCTTGTTCTATTCCAAGAATCGTTATCTCTGTTTCTGAGTTTTGAAATATTGGTATTGAAATGAATTCTTACTTATGTAAAACTTTAAAAGAAAAGCCAAAATGACGACAGGTCTTTCCGCGACTTTAACTTATGTGACAGCTAGTGCTAAGGTATGTCGAGTTGGTTTATTGGCGTCTTGTTCCGGAACACCTTGTCCCAGTGGCCTGTTTACCTGTAACAGTATTTGATGACAGGAGCAAATACTCCCTTGTGTAGATGCGTTAAAGTGAGTTTGATTTAAAATATTTTTCCCATTAGTCTAGTACAAATATTCCTTCAACACATAATGATTTTGTTTCCATTAGTCTAGCACAAATATTCCTTCAACACATAATGACTTTGTTTCCATTAGTCTAGCACAGATGTTACTGTTTCATACCAAGATTTTTTCCCCTAGGCGCTAGATCATTATATTATTCATAGCAGCGCAATAGCTACTGTACACGCTCTTTAAAGGTATTTGTTACATATAAATCTAAACACCACAGCATAATTACAATATAATGCAACAATATTTATTTTTAAAACAATTTTTCGTAACATTAGAACGGCCCATGATCCTGAAGCTTTGAGTGGAAATTTTCTCTTTTCAAACGTCACAGAAAAATGCAGTAGATGGGTTTACGATCGTTCTACATTTGAGAGCACATTTGTAACACAGGTAGGGCACATTTGTAACACAGGTATGGTACATTTGTTACACAGGTATGGCACATTTGTAACACAGGTATGGCACATTTGTAACATAGGTATGGCACATTTGTAACATAGGTATGGCATATTTTTAACATAAGTAGAGCACATTTGTAACACAGGTATGGCACATTTGAAACATAGGTATGGCACATTTGTAACATAGGTATGGCATATTTTTAACACAAGTAGAGCACATTTGTAACACAGGTATGGCACATTTGAAACACAGGTTTGGCACATTTGGAACACAGGTTTAGCACATTTGTAACAAGGCTATGGCACATTTGTAAAACAGCTATGGCACATTTGTAACATAGCTATGGCACATTTGTAAAACAGCTATGGCACATTAGTAACATAGCTATGGCACATTTGTAAAACAGCTATGGCACATTTGTAACATAGCTATGGCACATTTGTAAAACAAGTATGGCACATTTGAAACATAGCTATGGCACATTTGTAAAACAGGTATGGCACATTCCTAACACTGGTGTGGCACATTTGTAACACAGGTATGCAACATTTGTAACACAGGTATGCAACATTTGTAACACAGGTATGCAACATTTGTAACACAGGTATGCAACATTTGTAACACATGTATGGCACATTTGTAACACAAGTAAGGCACTTTTGTAACACAGGTATGGAAAATTTGTAACAAAGGTATGGACAATTTTTGTACCACAGGTATTGCACATTTGTAACACATGTAGGGCATATTTGTAACACAGGTATGGCACATTTGTAACACAGGTATAGCACATTTGTAACACAGGTATGACACATTTGAAAAACAGGTATGGCACATTTGCAACACAGGTATGGGACATTTGTAACACACGTATGGGACATTTGTAACACACGTATGGGACATTTGTAACATGGGCATGGCACATTTGTAACACAGGTATTACACATTTGTTACACACGTATGACACATTTGTAAAGTAGTTATGGCACATTTGTAACACAGGTAAGGCACATTTGTAACACAGGTATGGCACGTTTGCAACGCAGGTATGGCACATTTGCAACACAGATATGGTACATTTGTAACACAGGTATGCTGCATTTGTAACACAGGTATGGCACATTTGCAACACAAGTAAGGCACATTTGCAGCACAGGTATGGCACATTTGTAACACAGGTATGGCACATTTGTAAAACAGGTATGGTGCATTTGTAACACAGGTAAGTCACATTTGTAAAGTAGGTTTTGCACATTTGTAACAAATGTGTAGCACATTTTTAAGACAGGTATGACACTTTTTATAACACAGGTATGGCACATTTGTAACACTGGTATTGCATATTTTGTTTCAATATTTCTTGCACTGCTACAGATTGTTTATAACGGTACAAAATATTTGTAAAATGCATGAAGTAGACTTAAACAAGAGTATAAAATATATGCCTGCTCAAAACTATGAAAACAAACAAATTAATTACATTTAAAACTGTTATTGAAAAAGAAAACCAGACAAAAAACATTGACAAGCGTATGACGCAATACTCTTCTGTATAGGATAAGCGTCTGTAGTAAAAAAAATAATATAGGGTAAGATTTTTTTTTTTGCTTATTATTAGTAGCAAAATTTAATTGTGATACAACTACGCAAAAAAAATATTTTATACCGTTAAAAATGTGATAATTCTGTGTTACACATATTTTATACCTGCGTAAAAAAATATTTAAGTGAAATACTTAAGCGTAAAGGTCCTAATTTATTTTTGTTTACCATCTCGCAGATGAACATCGTTTGTGACGACAGAAGTTGGAGATCTCACGCCAACATGATCTACATGGCCGGACTACTCATCGGATCTTTTCTGGTCGGCCTGGTGTCGGACAAGTAATGGTTCATGTGTCTTAGATGTAACAGTTTACGAGTTTACATTATTTTTTATTTCCCAGAATCTTAGTATCTTAATAATTGTATCTGGAGATCTTAAATTTATTTCCTTTTATATAACTTTAAAATGTATGGCGGCTGGGTAGCGAAGTAAATAGTGCGCTCGACGAACAAGCTGAGGGGCTTGGGATCCAATCCACGTTGAGGCCAGAATTAAATTTGTTGATGAATGACAATCGCTTTAAAAGTCCTCTGCTTACCTGGAGAAGAGATGAGCGCCGCTAACGTCAACTAAGTCTTCAGTTGTCAGAATGAACAGATGCGAACATAATTTAAATTAACTTCAACATCTTGTCGTAGTCGAACCCATGGAAAATCAAAAGTAAAAAGTGACAAATTTTCCGTAAGTCTATTGAACTAAACTTTTGCACATAAATTAACAAAAATTTAGTTTATCTCTATGTAGCATGCGTAGTTGTCCGCTATAGTTGACCTCCACGGGTAACTTGAGGTTCACTTGATATTACAGCGGCCTTTCACTTGGTGCATATTAAATAGTATTATAATGAACAGTATTAATACTTTTAGTTTTGTCTCCTATATAACGGATTTATAGTAAAAAACTTTGTATTTAAAGGTGATGTAATTTTTTCAATTATTTTCATTTCCTCTAAAACAAGAAATTTCAAACATTTGAATACGCTTACTTGTTACCACCTTGCATCATAACACACAATTATTTAAATATTCTTAAGTAACCAACGTTAATACCACACACCTTTAGTCATTTCGAGAAAGTCAAATTTGCAATTTAAAAAAATACGTATAATAAAGGTTTTTGACTAAAATTCCTCTATATTCGAGAGATAACTAAAAGATAGTTCATTATAATACACATCACACGACAATACAAAATAATGATTATTTAAGCAATGTCTCAAATATATAAAATATTTAAAGTATTAAAAAAATCTAAAGCTGCCTGCTAAGTTTAATCTCGATTTAATCACGGAAAAAGGGTTTAAAAACATGTTTAACATAGAGCGCACCCCGAAACAGATTAGCAATTAATAGCATTTACATTTTCAGATCGGGAATACACTTTTAAAAAGTATCGGCAATATAATACACGCCGCACAGCGCACCACAACTGTATTTTTAAAAGCACGTTGAATATAATGCACACCGCGACAAGTGCACAAAAATTACCATGTTACATGCAAAGAAATACTAATTTCAGCTCAGCTTACGAGGAAAAGGGTTATACCAATTTACCAAAAGGGAAATACCAATTTTCTTTCGGCAAGCAGACGCCTCAAGTTGATATTAAGGATGTAGAAATGATTCAGCGACGTATGTCCGTTGATATTTTTTCTTAGTGTGAAATTTTAACGGGGATTTAAATGTACATAGGATTGACTTTCCCTCATTTGGTTTCAGTTTGACGTACCTAGTTTAACGCGAAACGTATCATTACAGAAAAATCAATGAGATTTAAAATTCATGCAACATATTTGGGCGTTGTTCTTTTTCATTTTTTCTTCAAAATGACGTCATTAAAACGATAATTGCGTAGAAATAAATCATACGACCTTTCATAAATGACTAGATGCGGTGGAGGGGGTCATACATTTGGAACTATGTGTAGCAAGCGCGAGGGGAGTGTTTAAGAAATGTGACGTGACTTCATATCACGCTACTTTAAATAGAAGTTCCACTTAAATATTTGATGTTTTCAATTTATTTCGTGACGTTTTTATTGACATCAAACGTGTTTGGATATTACCTTTCGGGTAATGCCTTTTTCAGTACACTTTTTTAATTTTTCTCTAGTCCAATAAACGCTTTTTATCGAGGTCGTAGAGGATGTTTCCATTAGAATATTCTCGGGCTTAATAGACACTGGCGGCGCCCATCCCTCTCCAGGTCAGCGGAGGACTTTCTAAGCGTTAGTCATTGCACAACAGTTTTATAGTGGGCTTGAACCCACGCCACTCAGCTTGTGAGGCGAGCGCACTATTGACTTCGCTACCCAGCCGCCAGCACAGTTAAGTTACAGTAATTACATAAGTATCAAAATCATATAGAAGACATAGAATAGCAAGAAAATAGTTGCGTTAAAATAACAGCAATTAAACAATGACACAATATAAAAGAAATGAGAGGAAGTTTTAGAAGTTGTTCTTGTATACGATAAATCATGAAGCTTGACTGTATTTTTCACAATACACTATTTGTTTTTGTATTTTGCATTACATAAATATGAAAAGAACAGTGAACACATTATCAGGCCGTGTCGAATTCTTTCAGAATTGGCAGAAAGAAAGCCATCTTGGTATCACTGATCTTCCACTCAGCGGCGGCCATCTGCACGGCTTTCTCGCCAAACATTTTTGTCTTTGTGTCTCTGAGATTTTTCACGGGACTGGGTGACGTAGGACTTTTTATGTGCTGTTTTGTCTTGGGTGAGTCCATTACTAAGAGATCATTTTTTTGTGGGGGGGGGGGGAGAGATAACCAAGCTAAAAGACAGAGTGCTATTTTATATGTTGCTTCCCTTGTGAACACATTTAATCTAAGAAAAATTTGATTTGCCTCCATACAATAAAATTTCCTTAAAATCACGTGCTTAAAAAAATTAATTATTCTCCGTCGCTACACTCAAGTTTTTAAAATTCCCTCCACCAGAAACAACGTTAAGGTAGTTAAAAAACACATGGTAACCAGTTAATAGCATGAACAAACAATTCAAGCTCAATATACCAAATAACTTTTTATGTCCCCATAATTAATTTAGTGTTGACATACTATCGTACTTAACTAAGACTTTCACATATCAACCTTACGTATAGAGGAAAGACGTTTCCCAGATTCGCAGCATTTACAACAAACACACTATAACAGAAATCGAGCAAAAATTTTTTTTAAAAACCATCTAAACCTTGATACTGGTGTAAGTTGGGCAAATATTTTGTATACGATCATTGCAAATGTGGAATTCTTTCGTTCAAGATCTTGTCTCATCACTTCACGCAATCCTAACAGTTTATTTAATGACGTCATTTTCTGTATATAAAAAAATGTAAACAGTTAAATACAAGCAACCTAATATTTTAACCACGCAAATAAGTGTTAAAAATAAATCATCTTCAAAATCCTGACTTACTGCTTTCTCAGCTTTAAATTAAACGAGTCATATCGTCATTTCAATTCAATTCTCCAGACGTAATTGGAAAGCGAATTGTCTCCTTTAGCCCCCCTCTCCTCCGCCACCCTTATCACCTGTGGTTGGGGCTACATACAGCATAGCTTAAAGTGCATATTACAAAAGAATTCTGGCTGCCAGAAGTGGTTTGCCTCTGTGCGGCCTGGGAGATGAGTAGGGTAGTGGAAGTGACTGCGGCCTAAAAGTAAAAACCACGAGGCCAACTACAATTACAGGCATTGTAACTTTTCGTACAACGGAAGGATGGGCATGACCTCACCGTGAGGACCGGTGCTGGGTATGGGAGCAGGCCCATAACCAATGTCCGGCTAGGAATGCCGAAGACCGAAAGACTCTGGGCAAGGGGTGAAACGCACACGGATCGCCCTCAATGAGTTGAAGATTTCTGCCTACTCCCTCTCTTATTCTATGGTTCAATTATCGAAAAATCCAGGTCCTGGAATAAACCTTCTAAACCCGCACGTTCCAGCGGATGGTTGGGTCGGCTACCACTCCTCTAGCAGGCGTGATGACGAATGGCAGGTCATGTCCTAGCGGTCAACCGGTGACTGACCGTATTGGTATGGGTGCGATGGGCCATCCTGATCAAGCCCTAGTTGTTTTACAATTAAATGTCTGTGGCATAAGACAAAAGGCGCACGAAATAACGAAACTACTACACGAAAGGAAGGTGGATATAGCATTATTCCAAGAAACGCTTCTGTAGGGCAAGCCGTTTTACATAACAGGTTATTTGCTATACCATTGCATGTGCGACCAGCGATGCCGGAGCCTTGCCACATCATTCCGGAACGATGTCATGGTGGAGTTGATCCAAGTCTAGTGTTACAGCAACACTGATACCCTCGCGGTGAGGGTGTACAGAGGCGACGTTGACTTTACAATAAAGAATGTATATAATACGCCCAGGAACCCAATGACACTTCCAATTGGGGAAGATGTCACGTCAAGTCGAACGATAATAGTTAGAGTAGGAGACTTTATTGCACAGTCCCCCGACTGGGGATATACTGAACGGAATGCGTAAGGCCGATACATTTAGGATGTCTAAATTAGTACTTACTTTATCAGATTACAAAATTAGCACAGTGTACCAACACTGCTGCACACGAGACACAGCACGAAGTCCCCCCCCCCCAGATCTAACGCCTATCTCAGTGGACCTAGAGTCAAGGCATAGACTGGAAGTATTGAAGGAAGTGGGAAGTGACCATCTCCCAATACTGATTGAGTTTGTGCTGGGTGCGGGCAAACCTCGATTTGACAGAAGGCAATCGCAGTTCCGTAGGGTCGATTGGCGGAAATACGAGGCCGATAGCGAGACGAAGCTCGCTTTACAGGATGTTGCAGGAGACAACATGGACGATGTTTACGAGAGGATTATTGGCACAATCCTCGGGATTGCGAGGTGCGCGGTCCCGAGGACGAATGGGAAATAGAAATGCAGACCCTACTGGGACAGGAACCTAAAAGATTTGGTGGGGAAAAAAAGAGCGAAAGCAAGGAAAAAGCTGCTGGACTGAAGACTGAAGTCCGAACCACTGTCGAAAAGGCGAAGATGGCCAAGTGGGTAAATACGAGCGAAAAACTTGACATCGTAGACGGTAGGGAAAATTGGAGGCTAATATATGCACTATATGGCGCGGGCAGAGCTAAAAAACCCAACCCCTTGTTGACGTCAAACGCCCAAAGAGCATGGGGAAGCAAAGCGCGCACGGGCGTTGAACAAGCAATTTGCCCAGGTGAACAAGAAAGGTGCCAGATCTGAAATTAGCCAAACGATCGACCGAATGCGAAGATAGGGCTCCAGGAGACAACGCATGGGCTTTTAATTCGAGGCTTTCTAGGCACCTTTCACGATGACAGAGTTTCAAACTGTACTTAACAAGTGCAAAGCTGGCAAAGCACCAGGGCCAGATAAGATTCACAATAAATGCTCAAACATCTGGGAAAGAAAAGCCGAATAAAACTCTTGAGTTTTATCAACATAGCCTGGACTACAGGCTGTGGGAAAAGGCCATAATAACCCCAATACAAAAGGAAGGTAAGACAGGTGAGCACCCGTCCAGCTACCGGCCCATTTCCCTCAAATCGTGTGTTGGGAAAGTAGCTGAACTGTTAGTGACTGCACGGCTCTATTGTTACCTCGAAAAGACCAAATGTATTCCGAAGGCACAGGGTGGGAACAAAAGGGATGTAACCCGATGGATCCAGCAGTCTTCTTAATTCAGACAATCACAAATGAACTCCAGTTGAAGAATCACACGGTTGCAGTGTTCTTCGATCTGAAGCAGTCATACGATAAAGGGTGCCATGGAGGGCTACTTTACAAACTACAGCAGTTAGGTGCCACTGATAATATACATAGCTGGATTAAATCGTTACTCACGGAACGAAAGATTAAGACACGACTAGGTGAAGCGCTATCCAGCGAGGCATGACTGGAAGACGGACTCCCACAGGGTTCATCGCGCAGCTTTACATTATTCTTAGCGTACGTTCATGACCTACAAGGCATTATCGAGTCTCAGAATGCCATGTTTGCTGACGACCTGGTGATATGAAGTTCAGGAAAAGACGTTGCAACACTGCAGAACCGGCTGCAGAATTATCTGAATCGTATTGAAAATTACGCCAACCGTTGGCGCCTAGTTGTCAACACAGAAAAGACGGTCCATTCCATTTTTACTAATGCACTGAAGCACGAGGTGTTGCTTCAGATCTTGGGAAAGAGACTAAATTGGGATCGGAAACCAATGTACTTGGAAAAAATGCTGGACCAGAAGCTTTAGGTGCATAAACATTACGTGATTTATGCGCCAAAACCACAGCAAAACTGTCCCTGGTGAAGAAGCTAGCTATCACTAGTTAGGGTTCTGATGCAAGACTACTAAAAGTTCTCTATCTTGGTAGCGTTAGAAGTGCTATTGACTACAGCCTCCCGGTCCAGGCTTTTGGGAGCTGCATGGCTCTAGAAGGACTGGACCGATTACTGAACAAAGCTCTGCGGTACCACACCCACCGCTGCGGTAGAAATTATGTCAATGGTAGAACCCCTGGCGACAAGGCGAGAAAAAGCTATTATGACTACGGTTTAGCGATACCGTAGGTTGGAGCATGACGAACCCTGCTACCAATTACAAGACCGCTGGGTTAAGATGACAAGAATTATACGACCCTCCTTTATGGATGTGGTCCACGAACTAGAGGATTCAGTCCCCCTATTCACAAACAGGGAACGAATGCAACTGGTCCCTGCTCGAGGGCCACATGAAAGCTTTGACCCGCCTGAAATACGTTTGACACTGGCAAATTCCGCGGTGACAAGAGCCAATCCCGTTGAGCTTTAGCGATACAAGACTCTGCCCACTTACGAAGCCTATGGAGACAGCGTAGTAAAAGTCTTTACGAACGGCTCACGTTTCAGAGTTGGCAGAAGTGGATACGGCGTGCTAATTCAATAACCCCAGCCAGAACCCGACAGCGTCGAACTGTCGGGGCCGTGTGGATCTGCTAACAGTAGTCACGAAGCCAAACTGGAGACGATACACAGGGGTTTGAAGGAGCTGCGCCGACGTCCAGCAAAGAGAAAGGTTTTCCCGACCGTCGTGTTCTGCACCGATTCTCGGTTTTCGCTCGAGACCGTGGGTCGATCCTCTCTGGAGGCCAAGATGGTCAGTGTCATTTTGGAAATAGTAGGTAAAGTCCTAGCACGTGGCGGCAGAGTAGTCTTACAGAACATAGCCGGACACTGTGGTACGACCCAATCAGACAGGGTCGACACACTGGCGAAGGCAGGCGCATCCCAGCCCCAATCCGAAAAGCCCTTGACCCAGTTGGGGGTCAAGTCGTGGCTGAGACCATTTCTTTGAGAAGTGGCTTGAGGGATGGGCAAATGGGAATACGGCCAGGTAGGTATACCAGAGAATGCCTCGACCGTATAAGAGCGATCACTGGTTGAAACTTGAACGTAGTAATCAGACAATCATAACATGGATGAGGCTGATCATTGTCCAACACGAAGCTACTTGTATATGTTTGACAACAGAAGGGAACTGCCCTGTCGATTGTGTGGCTGCCCTGAGAAGACGGTGGCCCACGTACTCGAATGTTGTCCGAGTTGGACGGGGTTTTTGAGGGTGAAGTTGCGTTACCTGCAGAGGATTACCTCCATAGCTATTCACACTTGATGAGGCTCACTTGCAATAAATTGAACCGGGTCTTAAGAGCCTAACGGCTCGACCCAAATTTGATTGTACATAGGAATTCTGGAAGCACCAGTGACCTAAAAAATTAAAATTCTTAAGTATATTTTACAATAAAGCATGCTTTTCTAATTAATTTAAATTTGATCCATATGAAATTTTTTTAAATATTGCAGCTTTTACTACCTCTGCGAACATTGCTGTCGACTTCGTATTGTTTTAATGAACAGTGAATTTTCATTTTAATGGCGGATAATTCAAGGGGACATCATCTTGTTTCTCCCGTGTATCAGCTTCCCTCCTTCAACACTTTAACGAGATGTACGAACGACAACTCTAAGATTCCTATTACTTCGACGCACATTATTACAACCTGTTAACACACAATTCATAATCACAGGCGTTTGCTGAGCTTGCTGATGTAACATAATTCTTTTCAAATCATTTCACAAGATCTTATTGTAGGTCTTAGAGAAAACACGTTTGATACTAATATAAAAAATCCGACATAGTATTTCTTTTTGTCTTTCTAGAGGCATCCTTTGCGTTTGAAAATAAGTTGTATAAATTTGTCATTGCGTGTGTTTGTTGTTTGTTTGTTGAATATGTTCTATTTTGTTGGTGATGATAACATTTGTTACAATCCTAAGGGATTCACGGCCTACAGGTTTTACGCCATCAACCACTTTTTGTTTGACAAACGTCCAGACTGTCGTTACAACAGATGATTGTTAAATGGTATTAAAACAAGGACTACGTTTACGTTGGGAAATAAATCATAACTTACCAGACACATTATATTTTATGTATTTCTTGACCCACGTTTTATCGGAAGTTTTATTTTGTCTTCCATTAAACTGTTTGACAAACGTCCAGACTGTCGTTACAACAGATGGTTGTTAAATGGTATTAAAACAAGGACAAAGTTTACGTTGGGAAATAAATCATAACTTACCAGACACATTATATTTTATGTATTTCTTGGCCCACGTTTTATCGGAAGTTTTATTTTGTCTTCCATTAAACTGAACAAAACAAAAAAAAACGAAACAACGTTATGATACATGGAGAAATAATTTGCTTGATGGCGTCTTTTAAGTGCTACGTTTTCGTATATTTTCAAAGCATGAACTTGCAATGTTTTGGCTGCTACCAGAATGGTGGTGCTAAAAATAATTTATGAGTAAAATCTGACGGTCATTTTTCAGTTGTCTGAACAGTATAGTTTTATATTTGCTCTTTATAAAAAAAATCATACTGTTTATGTTTAAATCTGCTTTTCCTTTATTAATCTTTACACATTAATTGTGGATAATGTTTAGGTTAAGATTTTTTCTTATTAAACTAAACTTTTCACAGCATTTCAGTTTAATTTTGAGACTTATATTTGTTCTAACTGAATTAAGCTATTAACGGCGATGATTGAGTTTAATGCTTAGGTTTATGTAACTCCAACTATTAACTCTTATATGAAATTATGCCCAGTATTTGTGTTTAATGAGTAGGTTTTTATATCCTCTTATTAATATTAAACTCACCCCAGTTATTCAGTTATATATTTTTGTTAAGATTTGTTCCAGTTATCTTAAACCCTACACAATAGTGTTAAAAGTGAAGACTTATTTTAGCTCTATATTTAGCCCAACACAAATTTTAAGACTTCTTCTCATTTTGCTCACTCAACACAGCCATGGAGTTGGTGGGGCCGAGATGGAGGGCTCAGGCCGGAATATCGGTCCAGTACTTCTGGTGTGCCGGGATGTTTCTCCTCGTGGGCCTGGCTTATGGGATCAGGGACTGGAAAATGCTTCAGATTGTACCGTCGTGTTGTACACTTCTCATTTTTGTTATTTGGTGGTCAGTACACTTTGGCGGTCAGTACACTTTGGTGGTCAGTACAATTTAATGGTCAGTACACTTTCGTGGTCAGTACACTTTGGTGGTCAGTGCACCCAGCATCTATTGAAGTTATTTGGTGGTAAATACACCCAGCAGCTACTGAAATTATTTGGTGGCCAGTACACCCAGGAGCTATTGAAATTATTTGGTGGTCAGTACACCCAGCAACTATAAAAATTAATTGATGGTAAGTACACCCAGCAGCTATTAAAGTTATTTGATGGTCAGTACACCCAGCAGCTATTAAAGTTATTTGGTGGTCAAGAAACCCAGCAGCTATTAAAGTTATTTGGTGGTCAGTACACCCAGCAGCTATTAGAGATTTTTGGTGGTCAGTACACCCAGCAGCTATCGAAATCATTTGGTGGTCAGTACACCCAGAAGCTATTGAAGTTATTTGGTGGTCAGTACACCCAGCAGCTATTAAAGATTTTTGGTGGTCAGTACACCCAGCAGCTATTAAAGATTTTTGGTGGTCAAGAAACCCAGCAGCTATTGAAGTTATTTGGTGCTCAGTACAATCATCAGCTATTAAATTTATTTGATGGTCAGTACACCCAGCAGCTATTGAAATTATTTGGTGGTCAGTACACCCAGCAGCTATTGAAATTATTTGGTGGTCAATACACCTAGCAGCTATTAAAGTTATTTGGTGGTCAGTACACCCAGCAGCTATTGAAGTTATTTGGTGGTCAGTACACCCAGCAGCTATTAAAGTTATTTGGTGGTCAGTACACCCAGCAGCTATGGAATTCGTCTATTTTAAGCGTATAGCTATATTTCACAAAGATTTCAATAACCTAGTGCCTAATGGTATAATCATGACCTTTGCTAGGACAACTGCGAAATGGGGTAGGTGTAGATTTTAGCCACCTGTCCTTCATAATGAACACTCAAAAGTTTTTCGAAACCGAAACACTGCAAATAGTTTTTGTTTTCTAAATTATAAAGTACTACCCCCGCTTTTCAGTATATTTGTAAGATGATATTGACTACAAGAAGAAATACTTATAGGACTAAGACTTGCCCATAAAAGGGAACTTTATTTTTGATATATCAAGATTATTCTTAAATAGTATAATTGATTCCTCGTACACTAATTTATAACCTAATTAGAATATGAAATAAATTCATGTTCTGTAATTTGTGTCTGTATTATTTTTATTATTTTCTTTGGATTTGAATGTCGATAGATTTTGACAAATGTCTAATTGTAAACACTTATTGGTTCAGTTCTACATAGGCTGATGGGAGTGGAGAATACACACAGGAAATATACTATCCAGATTTTTATATTAATGACAAATTTAGGAGTATTTTTCCGTTATAAACAAACAAAAAACACAAAAATATGTTTTTAAATTACATTTTTAAATGTGACTTTTCTGTTGTTAGGATCATACCCGAGTCAGCCAAGATGGTTGCTTAGCAAGGGCCGCGAGGACGAAGCGATGGTCATTCTAGAGAAGATCGCCGAGGCCAACAAGAAGAAGCTGCCAAAGTGCATCTCCAACACCGTTACCGAGGACGAGTGTCAAGCGGATGGGACGTTGATGGACGTGTTCTCACATCCCGTGTTGGCCTTCAGGACCGTCATAATATTTGTTAATTGGTAGGTGTCACAATTACTGGTAATTATGTCATTTTTTGTAGAGGCGTGTCTTCCATTAGTATGTGTGATATCCATTGATAGATGTCACCTTTCGGAGGTTTAATCCTACATGTGGTAGAAAGTCAGCAGTTCTAAGCCTGCGTTCTTCTTGGGCCTTCCCAGAAAACCCCCTCAGTTCTTTGAACCCCTTAGGGATATAAAAGCTGAGAAGCCACCCCCGGCGGAGCTGTCGCTTCTATAAGCAGCCACCTGGGTGTCCAGGACACTAGGTCAAAAACGACTCCCACTAAGTTACCGCCCAAGGGAGGAGTTGAATTTTCCCTACTACGACTTGCTAACACTTCGGAGCAAACCGGGCAAAGCTAACAAGTCTCCATGGTTTTGACCGCCGCAATGCGGGGGATCATCACTAACCTACCTAGGGTTTAACTCCCACTTGATGGTTTCCTTAGTGCTTGCGTCCAATGTGTTCTTAGCGGTACCTTTTGCTAATTCGTAATGGCGCTCCTGGCTCTAAACCGGCACCGCTCAGTGGCGTTCCTAGGTAATTTAGGGGGACGAAACCGTCGCTTTGGAGCAGCTTAACCCTCAATGGGCACTTTGGTTTTAATCATCGGTATTGCATCTAAATGCTTTGTTTAAGATCCGTAAAGTGACTATAATCATGTGTGGCTAGCACCTAACACCTAACATCGGACTTCAGCACTTCATATCAGGAGTTGTCAGTTTCAGACCGTGATCTGCTCAACGATCTTACTCGTCTGTCGAGCCGCGTAGAGGCCACTCCTTCTCGACAGGGAGGTGTAATCCATTTGTTTGTAAGTCTAAAATTAGGAACTGTGTCAAACATTATAAAATGTGTCAAAAAATGAGCAGTATGTCAAACATTTGTAAGTGTGTCTAACAAATGAAAGTGTGTCAAACATTGGGATTTTTGTCAAATATGGGAAGGGTTGTCAAACATTAGGGAGTTGGTCACGGGGAGTTTGTCAAACATTGGAAACTGTGTCTAACATTAGGGAGTTGGTCAAACATTGGGAAGTTAGTCATACATAAGGTGTGACATTAATTAATTGAAATGTGTGTCATCTCTTTAGGTGCTGAATCAACCAGTGTTGGGTGCAGTGGCATTACTAGGGGGTGTGGTTAGGGCGGGCTACCCCAGTTGACACCCTTTCAATGGGTGGCACTAAAATGTAAAATTCCGTATGCTCCTGTTATTTGGCATTGCAAAACTCGGTGAAGTTCTATGGGGTAAGTCGTGCAGGGATGACACTATGAGCTACCTCCCCAGATGAGACAATCCCCAGTGACGCCTCTGGCTAGGTGTGCTATCAATTCACGTGTGTGATATACACCGATAGTAACTAATGAAATCCATTGCTGAGAGAGGCGTATCAATTAATAGCTAAACGAAATCTTTCAAAATTTTGTTAACTTAAATGGCCTATCTACCCCACCCATGCACACATTCATAAAGGTTAGTCGTGACAGTCGTTTACTATGGACTTACTTTCAACATCGGCACACTCGGGGGTGACATCTACGTAAACTTTGCCCTCAACGCTGGCGTTGAGACCCTGGGCAATGTGGCCGCACTTCTGGTGTTGCCCCGATGGGGAAGGAAAAGGTTTCATTGCTTCGCTGTCCTGCTCAGTGGCCTTGCTTGTTTGTGCTCCATGATTCCAGCCTTGCTGGGCACTACAGGTAGGAGCTTTCCATGGCTTTAGTAGGGAACAAGGGATTGGGGCTGACCTGGTTTATATATGTATTAGGGCCAATCATAGATAGAAGGGGACATAAGTACGAGTTGATCAGACATAAAATAAGCTGACTAGATCATGGAGGGAACTTGGGTCGGAGCTGAAAATAGACAGAAGGGAACATAAGTAGGATTTTAACAGAACTAGAAATGAACATGAAAGAGGCTGACCAGGGCTTGGAGAAACATGGGTAGTTGCTAACAAAGAAATGAGGGAACATCTGTAGCAATTGGCCAGAACTATAACGGAACATGTGTAGGGGAAAACAAAAGTTTTGTTCTGATTTAGAGCTGTCGATGCCCTGACCTTCCATTGTCTACTGTGCAGGAAATTTGACTATAAAATAAAAACTAACAGATTACACGCTATAAAACTATTTTGAGCAAGACCTGCTTTAATAAATAACAAAAATTGTATTCCTGCTCCCTAATCTACCATAAAAAGTTGTAAGATATTCTACATGTTTTAATTGTGCAACAAACAGAGGAATGGGTGACCATTCTCCTGTCCAACATCGGCAAGTTCGGAGCTACGGGAGGTTTCGCAACGATGTTCGTGTACTCGGCAGAGCTGTACCCGACATCTCTACGGAACACTGTGGTGGGGACGAGCTCCATGGTGGCGATGGTTGGTGGGATGATCTCTCCGTACATAGCTGACTTGGTAAGAAAATAGGTCCTGTCATTGCTGACATGTTAAGACATTAGGTCCTGTTATTGCTGACTTGGTAAGACAATAGTTCATGTCATTATTGACTTCGTAATACATAAGGTCCTGGCATTGTAAGACTTGGTAAGAAAATAGGTGCTGGAATTGCTGAGTTGTTAAGACATTAGGTCCTGACATATGACATACTTTCTAGAGTGTTAGACTTGATCAATCAGCACGTTACCACCTGGCAAACTCGATAACAAATCTGCCCTTCTAAAGAAAATTTTGCTAATTTTAGCCTCACTAAAGTTTAGTGCAGAATAAACTCTGATAAACACATGACATTTATAAAAATATAATAAAACACTTTGAACTACAAATATAATTATAGTGACAAAAATAATTGTAACGAAATACATTGCTTTTAGTTACAATCAGCATTTTCAGAACAATGTAGGCGAAATGACTTATACTTTAGGGCTTATATGTAGAGATGCTTATTTTTAGACCCCATAGGGCTTTTATGTAGGGATATTTATTTGTTGATTCATCAAAGGATTAGAGAAATTTACCACCATTTTGTAGGGTTGAATGATTTTTCTTCTTCATTTATACTCAGTTGAAGGAAAACATTTTGCTCTCAGCGATATGTTTTTTCAATGTTTTCTGTTAGAAAAGTGTCTACACAATGCACATTTGACAATTCTGAATGATTCTGTCACGATGTTTGAATTTTTACAAATTATTTTACAAAACCAACGCAAACTTCTAGAATGTTCCTAAAAAAGTTCGAAACTTGTAAAATATATTTCTTTAAAAAACAACAGAGAAGGTATTAATTAAAATATATTCTAAAATTCTCTAATCGACGACTAATTTAAAACATTTAACAATAATTCTTTGCTTTGTACGTCACTCCCTTTCCTCAGGGAATTCTGGTCGGAGGGCCAATGGGTACAATCATGCCATTCCTTGTGTTCGGGTCATGCGGTGTCGTTGCCGGACTTTTGACACTTTTTCTGCCCGAGACATTGAACCAGCCGTTACCAGAAACCGTCCAGGAGGCCATAGACTTTGGGAGGTAAGAATTAAGTACATGAACAACCCTATCGTGCTAACGTAATTGACATTGAAATCTTTAGAAATATTTTTGCGACAAATTTAAAATTGAAAAAGAGTATTTAAATTGGAGGCTTTTTCTAACAACTTTAATGACATAGGCCTTGTCATATAATGGCTGAAACTTTAATGACATAGGCCTTGTCATATAATGGCTGAATCTTTAATGGCATAGGCCTTGTCATATAATGGCTGAATCTTTAATGGCATAGGCCTTGTCATATAATGGCTGAAACTTTAAAGGCATAGGCCTTGTCATATAATGGCTGAATCTTTAATGGCATATGCCTTGTCATATAATGTCGGAAACTTTAGTGGCTTTGGCCTTGTCATATAATGGCTGAAACTTTAAAGGCATAGGCCTTGTCATATAATGGCTGAAACTTTAATGGCATATGCCTTAACATATAATCGCGGAAATCTTTAATAAGAAACATTTGTGTCGTTATTTGGGGCGCATTTCATAAAAATTTAATAAAAGACGCTAGTCAATATGTAAATGTATGTCTAATGGGAAGGATGTATCTCATCAGCTATTTGGTAATTCTTCTTTAATTTAAGACTGCTTTTTGGACTTGAACAAGAAAAATCAGTTTCGTAATTTTTCTCAGCTAACAATTTTGGAAATTATGGATTCGACTGTATTTATGCTTCAAAAATTTGATCCCCTAAATTTTAATCTGAAAATAGAACATTACTGAATGAGTTATTGCGATTTCCGGTTTTAGAAATGATAAGCTCTATAGTGTACATAATGAAGTTAAAGCACTTTTAATATTATATTAAAGCACCTCACCATCTCTCAATTCCAGAATTTCAGTATTATCCTTAAAAACAACCCAATCACCCCATACCCCAGCACACACTCATACAAACATTTATACTCATGAAAAAATATATACTTTGAATACGAAATATAAAAATGTGTAATATTCAAAATGAATATTAATACAGATAGTCAAAAGGAATGTTAATTCTTTTTTTTCCACAAACACAAATGATGGGGAAAAAAATCAAAACAGTCCTCATTTTTTATAAAAATGGTTGAAATTAGGGATAACAAAATTATCGAGGATTTTAATCCATTAATAGTTAAAATTGTTAATCGTTTCAAATTAATGTGATCTATTAAAAATTTTAGAAAATATTTCTAATATTTGTTACCAACGTTATACATTTATTTTGGTTACTTAACTTCTCTTTCCACGTATTATAATATTTTTTAGACGTGAATACGTAAATCAAAAATATTTTTCTTAGGGCTGCGGAAATTACCGATTAATTTCTCGATTAATCGGTAAATTATTTTATCGATTAAAATTATTTTAATCGATAATATAGTGATTAAAAATAGAGAAATGTTTTTGCTTTTTTTAAATAAAAAATTAATAAAAGTTCTAATTTTATCATTATTTTTTTTTTACAAACTTCTCCGTTAGGGGTATACGTAAAGAATATACTTTAAAATAACCTGCTTTATAAGGACAATAATATTTTTTTTTAAAAAACAACATATTTTTTAAACTATTTAACAATAACAAAATTTAAATTCATTGACATTATATTGAACTAGATTCTACTTATTTTTAAATATATCCCCTAACAATAGTACGTGTTTTAAATTTAATTAAATTAAATACTTCGGTTCTGTGCATTTTAAAAAATGCAATAAAATGCACAAAATATGAAGGAAAACGAAATAATGAAAAAAGAGATCTTTATCTTTTTACTAATCATCAAACAATTTCTATACAGCTGTATTACTTTTTTGTTTATAAAATTTATTTGAAATTTTCATTCAAGTGCCTGAACTTTAATACGCTATTTAACTTGTTTTCAGTGCTAACTGATTTAAAAATAACTTAACGCAAATACCAATTGCCCGTTTTTTTTACTTCCCTTGAAATTTTCAGTTTAATGACGTCATACATCTTTATTTTTAGCTTAACAAAATTATCGATAAATTAATCGGTAATTTTTCAAAAGTTAACGATTAAATTTAATTTAATCGATAACAGCCCTTTTCTGGCATATTTGGGGGCAATGACATTACCGCGACTTAACCGATTTCGCCAAATAATGAATTACAAATTGACGGGATCTATGTTTGTGTTATAACATATATTTAATCAAAATTAAACGATTGAAATTTTTCCGATTAGTCTAACAATTTTTTAAAATCAGAGCCAGCCCTAGTTAAATATAAAGGTAGAATCTACGAGAATTGATTTCGACAGAATTAATATTTTTAAACTAACTGGTTACTTCCGCCATTACATGAGTTGTCGCTCCTCGACTGGGTTTAAGCTGTCATCATGTAGTACAGAAATTGTTTGTAAGACAGATGCTAAGATTTGAGACAAGGCCAATAACATTATTAAAGTTAACAACATTGCATTACTTAGCAAAACGGAAATACTGAAGTTGTTAAATATTCATGTCTCCAAATATCACCAAAAATGTGCGGAGAAGTTCAGTCGGGTACTCTTTTTTCCACTCGCGTGTAATTTGTGGTGGTAAATATTTAACGAAATTGGCGAAAGTAATCTTGTTTTTTAGTCAACGGTGCCATTAGTTTCTATCAGAAGGGAACGCTAGTGATCACGTGTAAGAGTAGAAATGGTTGGACGCAGAGCGGTATGTATTAGGAGGTTCGTGTTTGTCCACGTCTATGTCAGGAATGACGGAGATTAAAGGCACGGTGGTCGAGTGGCAGCGCGCTCAACTACCGTACCGATGGTCATCGGTTCGAATCCATGCGAAGGCAAAGATTTGTTCCCTTGGCCTAGGACGTACCTGAGTTCACCCAGCTCCAAATGCGTACCTAACATTAGCAAGGCGGTTGATCGTCCTAAAAAGGACGTGTCAAACTGGTAGATAGTGACGACGTCATGATCAGCATGGTTCCTGCTAGCCATAGCGTCAGTTTTAATAACGTAAGAGCTTAGACGGCATAGAAGGCTAGTCGAGAGCAGAGATAACGAGGTTCACGGGGTACATATCTATATAATAATGCGCCTAAGCGCGTCCGTCAGTCAGAAGCCCCTATACCACGCAACTCTTGATTACTTTTTTAAAATTGAAAATATAGACGTAAAAATCATAATGATTTTGGGTTTGAGATTAACAGAGGGTGTGGTTTTGCGCGCCGTAAAAAAAAAAAA
>MUZC01004646.1:137192-190331 GCA_002072015.1 Radix auricularia | reverse complement strand
GGGCTGTAGCTGGAAGGATGTGGTGGAGCAAGCCACGGATGATAATAATGATGCTATATTAAAGCAGATATACCAAAATTGATGGGTAATATTTAAATTAATAATATTGTTATTTTTTTCGACACACATTACGTTGTTTTTATTAAAAATGGGTTCGATTTATCACTACCCTACTTTCCAGATGCGTTTACATTCATTTTAAAGTTGAATTTGAGACCCAAAACCAAAATAAAGTTATTCCTATTGTGCCTACCCCGTAGCGTAGCACGGGTATTTTGCTCGTATATGTATATTTCAATATGTATGCATATATAAGTTAAATAATTCATTACATTTTAGGCACTTGCATGATAATTTCTAATTAATTAAAAAATTTTTTAAGTAACACTGCTATATAGAAGTTGTTTGATGATTAACAAAAACATAAATATCCTCTTTTTATCATAAGCATTTCAAATGGAGTGAATTTTTTTCATAATCACTTTTTTCAAAATGTTGTTTTGCTTCACATTTTTTGTCCTTTTAAGGCATTCTTAAAAAAATGCCCATAACTTTAGTATTTAATAAAGAAATAATAATTTTGTTTGGAGATATTTTTAAATATAAGTAGTTCAATATAATGTCAATGAATTTAAATATTGTTATTGTTAATTACGTAAGAACCATGTTTATTTTTTTAAATATCGTTTACCTTATAAAACAGCTCATTTTAAAGTATACACTTTAAAAATCTTTTTTTTTTAAATGGAGAAGTTTTTACGTTAGAAACTACTATTATTATTAATAATTTATTATTTATTAATAAATCGGGAAAAAATGAAAAGATCTGTGTTATTTTAATCGATATTTTTTCTATTAAAATAAGTTTAATCGATAAAACATTTACCGATTAATCGAGAAATTATTCGTTAATTTTCGCAGCCATATTATCATTATATCCCGTATTATTTTTTAGAGAAATCATTGAAATGTTCCATGTGTTGTTAACTCAAAACCAAAATTTTTTTATCAGTTGAAAATATGGACGGCATATTCTCTTAGACTTAAGCTAAATCACTAGGTTGGCACTCCGAAAAAAAAAAAACGGATTGGTCTTTCTGGCAAGGGCATGCACAATTTTCTGAACTTGCTACATCGGCCACGCTAAAAACTAATCCAATGCTTCAGCGACCAGGAGGCAAAGCCTCGAATCTGAGTTCCTAATGTTATATAACATTTTAAAGTGAGAGTAGAAGGGACAATGTTCAAAGTCATTTTAGTCCTCGAACCATTTGTAGCGGAGCAGTTGGGCAAGTCTTACAGACTTATTGTCCCTTAGGCTCAGACGGGATATGTCAGTAAATAGCCTCTCTGACAAATGTGTTAGAGTATATTTACATGTGTCCCCTCTGGCATTTGTGAGGGGTGGGGTGGAGTATGTAGGCGACAAAGTCTTAAACACTTATCGTCACTTAGGCTTGGCCGAAATAGGTTTGCAATATTCCCTTGCTACACTCGAGTTAGTTGGAGTGCGCTCACAAAGTGCCGCTAAGTCGCTCGTGTTAGCCTTAAAAATTGAAATTTTCCCGGGTTTCGGATCGGCGATCTGCCTTAAAGCAAATGAAAGTCACATTATCAGCTCTAACAAAGTCTAAATGCTACTTACACCAAATCTGTAACCGTCTTTGATACATAAGAAGGTTCGAGAGTGCAAGGCCCCGGCGTAAAGTGCATGCGAGTCCCTTATTCCAAAGTAACATTTTAAGCTGTTAAGGATTGTTAGGCTTCGCTGAGGGTAAGACGTCAAGAATGTTTGCAAATGTTGAATAACCTTTCACAAAAGAACCTCTTTATAAAAGACTTACAGTATGTTTTAGAGGCAAGATTTCGATATAGTTAACTTTATATCAAAAGTCTTCTGTTCTTAAGTTGTAATCAGCTAATCGCCCAAATACTCCGTCAATTGTTGTTTGATAGATCATTGTTGCCAATCTTGGTGAAAGTAGTTGAATGTTGAAGCTTGTTTCGAAAAAGTTTTCAATTTCTGCCCCTGGGCCGCTAAGATCTTGATTGAAGTCACCACAAATGATGACGTAAAACTCTCTAAACTTTTATACATATTCTAATGACGTCAACACAAAAAAACTAATACTTTTGATAATACTAAGACTTCCGGCAATGGCGGCCGTTGCCTGCGCCAGTGTTATCTCTCGATTCGCAATGTTTTTTGGTAGTTTTAACGGGGCTTTTTAATGGATCGAGTAACTGAGTGTTGATGCACAAATGGCAGGTCAGGACATACAAAAAACATATATACATCATGGGTCTAGGACTTATGGTTGCTGAGATCTAGGGTGATGATAGACGGACGGAAAATCATATTAAGCCTGGTACCTATTGGAATTCAGGACGTGTTAGCGCATTTTCGTATTATGTATCAGTACTTATGTTAGATATCAGAATTATGTAGTTATCAGTAATTGTGTTTAGATTTTAGACATATTTTTATGAATTTTCTTGTGTAATGAATATACCTGACATTTTTTTATTTAAAAGTCATTTCTTTACATTAAAAAAAATATTTTCTCTTTATTCCAACTACAAGTCACCACAAATGATGACATAAAACTCTCTAAACTTTTACACATATTCTAATGACGTCAACTAAAAAAAACAACTAATTCTTTTGCCCCCATTTGCACCACTCTTCACTGCTTGAAGAATTGTGCATTCGACTTCCGGCAATGGCGGCCGTTCCCTGCGCTATGGTGATACCTCTCGATTCGAAATTTGTTTTGGTAGTTTTAACGGGGTTTTTAAACGGATCGAGTAACTGAGTGTTGATGCACAAATGGCAGGTCAGGGCATACAAAAAACATATATACATCGTGGGTCTAGGACTTATGGATGCTGTGATCAAGGGTGATGACAGACGGACGGACAAAACGGGTACAATAGCGATTTCGACATCTCGAAAATGCGCTAACAAAACGGGTGCAATAGCGCATTCGACTTCTCGAAAATGCGCTAAAAATTGATAGCTTATCTTTGGCTGCGTGTGCTTTTAATCACTATTTTATTTATCACAAACGCTCCTTCTATACAGAAGATTATATCACCATGTTTATTTCACTGACCGCACCCATTCACCATTGACAATCTTGAAAACAGATTAATAGAAAATCTGGTACACTGGCCCCACATGGGATGAATGTGGTGTTCGCTTTTACCACCTAGGCGTTTTGCCCCACCCACTCCGCTTTCCTATATGAACTCGCTTTGTCATCTATCAGCTTCACTTTCTTCGATTCTTTGGATTTCACCGCAGCTAAGTTTCTTGATTTTATTTATTTATTTTTTAAGTTCGTTTTACATGTCTATTGTATGTCCGTTGAAAAATGCTATTTGCCGAAACGTTCGCTGTTTTGTTACGTCCTGCCGGGTTAGTGATAATAGCCATAATATCCTTGGTAACACCTAATCTTAGTAACAGGCAAGCCATTTCCGTACCACATGATCGTTGTCATTACGATCTCATTAAATATTCAACAAACTAGTGATTCATTTATCAAAGTGTTAAACCCATACTGCTATGCAATAAAAGAATATAGCTGATTGGAGTTTTGTTTGTCTATTTCAGGATTAAAACAAGAAAGGTCATTGAGTTGGCAGTCCCAGATGAGAACGGAGATTCACAGAGTAGCAGTGAAATTGATCGTGCAAACTGTTCAAATCATGTTTCTACAGTCATACAAGGATATTCAAATGCAACATTTGTGGTGGAGAAACTATAAGACTGTCATTATGTTTATGGAATAATTCAACCTTAGTTTCGTTATGAGTTGTGATTTTTTTTTAAATATATGTTATGGTAAATATATAATGAATAAATAATTTCATAACATCTTACTCGATTACAATATTCTGTACACGATTTTAAACGATGGTGACACGTATCAGGTCACAATAAACGGGGAGGGCAGGACGATGGGACCTCATCGTCAAGAGCGGCAATAACTGTGGAGAACACGCCCCTGTCAAGAGGCCTCTCTCGCTGTGGAGTTACGGTTCATGGCAGTAATTCAGGAATACCGAGTCCCGTTGTGTTTGTAAATGTCATCTCAAGAAGTACAGTCAATGCTTGATGGTGTGTGTGCTGGTGATGGTGCTATAGGTGTGTGCTTGTGATGGTGCTATGGGTGTGTGCTGGTGATGGTGCTATGTGTGTTTGATTGTGATGGTGCTATGTGAGTGTGCTAGTGATGGTGCTGTGTGATTGTGCTAGTGATTGTACCATGTATGTGCGTGCTTTTGGTGGTGCTTAGTTTGTGTGCTAGTGAAGGTGCTATTCATCTATTAAGTAAGAGCGCTGTCTACACAGAGATAAAACTACTGTCTTATAACTTATGAAGACAGATCTACATCGATATACTACTACTGTCTTATGAAGACAGGTCAACGCTCTATAATGATCTGTGTCGTTAAGTCGACAGGCCTTGCCCTACATTTCAAACATGAATTTTGAAAAAAAAATGTCAGCTAGGAGTTAACTTTCTAGAGCTTCTGTCAGATTTCAATCAAACTAAGAGTTTTAGCTCATGAACAATTAACTCTCAAAATTGCTATCAGACTCTTAACTTCTCGGACTTGTTGATGACGTCAATCGGAATGTAAATCTCGTGTCGTAGAAATGTGATTACGGGACGAGTTGTTCATGTAAGGGACCATACATTATTTTTTTTTTTAATTAAATTTTATTTCATTTTTATTAATTTTTTTTTTTGGTAACATGACAATCCGAGGGATGTTTATATCTGCCACAACCACAGATTTAAATTAAGATGTGTATGAGGTTCACTACAGGTCATTGCTGAATTCCATAGTGTTGTGTAGTTCAAACTGACATACATTTACTAATAACTATTTAGGGTATCTTGATTACATTGGTGTAACTGACCAGTGATGAAAGGAGTTAAATCAATTCTTAAATCAGTGGCGTAGCAAAAGGAGGGGAGAGGTCCAAATAATTTTTTTACATTAAATATTACGTCGTCGCCATGTATGCAGGGTCTACAAAAGCCCCGCCCACTGCGCCCTTAAATCCTTCCATATCCCTACAAAACCCTATCTACGCCGCTGTCTTATATATCAATACGTCACAGTCCTAACAATGTGTCGTGATGAAGAACGTGTTCAATATACGGAAATATGCCCACACTATGCATATGAAATATGAAATTAAAAAAAAAAAATTACGCTGCGCAAAACCCCGTTAGTAACTAATAATAAACTGGACACTTAGAAAAATGCTTCGAATTTTAGGACATTTTAATGACTAATATAGATGGTAATTTATCCCAACAAAAAGCTCTGGTTGTTTTTTGTTCCTTGTGAGTTTTTATGCCCATTTATTTTACAGGTAATTTATTATTTTTTTCTATGCGTTGAAATATAGTAATGTTCATTTTTATTATTATTGAAAAGGGAATGAGCATATTATATTTTCTAACAAATAAAGTTTACATTTAAATTCTGTAACTAGTTTTAATGATGTGCCAAATTAAATTAAATTGAAGGTAATTGGTAAACGAAGATAATTGTCTATGAAGACGTTTCAGTTATATGTTTTAAAAAAGCTGGTTTCATCTTCTCCCATAATCAGATAAAATACTTCAGTAATTTCACTTTTGTTTGCAGTAGGTCTTGATCTAACTACTTTTGGATCATTCTATTTTAGTCAACCATTTGTTTAACATCTCTGATAGGTAATATATTCTGCCAACAAAGCTTTTTTTTTTTTTAGTGAGCGGTTTGCATTTAGTGTAGAAAAGATTTTGTTAACGTTAATTAAATTATTTTATAGGAAAATATTCAAAGATTTAATTGAAAAAAATGATTATTTATAACGGCCCCAAATCCTAATAACGTGAATAAAATAAAGAAACTAGAAAACTAAACAAAGTCAGTGATACAGAGGAGAAAACAAGACATTTTAAATTTATGAAACCCGGAAGCAATTGAAGTAAAAGGAAAACATTTTCAAGATTATAATTTAAACTTGATTAGATCTACATGAATTATAGATCTATATGTCATGTTTATTTGTCATTTACGTTAAATTTTATAAAATTTTGTGAATAATAATATAAACGATAATTTAAAAGACGACAAATAAGATTTGGGCATTAGAGTTAAGTTTTACTTCAAAATTATGAGTAACACGTTTCGATCTTTGGAAAAATTCAATTGACAATAAAATAAATATTGTATAATACAATACAATGCATACTGCCAGATTTTGTGGTTTTTTTATTCTCTTATTGTATTATAAAGGTAAATAAGAGGGAAAGTATAAGAAATACGCAGTTTTAAACTTATATAGATCTATGGAATACTTCCTTTACTTTATTAAATTATCCCAAAACTTCTAGATATAAATGAAAAAAATTTTCCGATAATTTCGTGCGGCTTTTGTTTAATTTTGTATTTGAAAAACCTAAAATATTTTGTTTCAAATTGTAATCTAATAATTAACTTACCTTAAATAAATGTAAATAAAAAAATAATAAATTTTTTTTAAAATAGCAATCTCAAGCTCAATAAAAAAAAAACTTATGAAAAGACAACCAAAAAAAAAGTCACAAAATTATTCTTACCTATTGTTAACCTCTAAAAGAAAAAGTGTTTAGAAGAGGACATTGAACCCATACCTCATAAACATTTCTACCGCTTTTTATTTTCAATAAAGCAGCAAAATCAAATCTCCTCATTGTCATTCCTGCCAATAACTCGTGAGAACTGATTCCAGAAATCGTCAATTATTTCATCCGTGACGTCATCTGTTGGCGGGTATTCAATGTAGTTATTTTGTTTCATGGCGGTAAGTAGGTCATGTGATAAATACTTGTCATCGGTTGGTTCACACACGCACAGGAGGAGGACAGAACGGCGCATAAAGATTTCTTCCATCAGCGCCATCTTGACGCTATACTCGGAATATTCCCCTTCGTAAAACTTTGGTGTTACCATGGCAACCGTCTTAGCACTGTTTTGAACACCACTGACGATATTGGACACGATGTAGGTTCCCGGTAGAAAATCTCTCTCCTCGATACACAGTCGGTGACCTCTTTTCTCTTCCAGCTCACGAACACAATCACGTAACACAAATCTCCGGGTATCGTCTGTGTAGAGGATATAAGCATCGAATCGATAGCCGATCATGTTAGTAGCAGCGGGTCTAGTGCCAAGTATCTTGACTAACGCTATGCTCCGTAAATATCTCAGCTCCCATCGGTATCGATACATTAAAAAAGTCAGCAACAAAATACCGAATCCAATAATAGAAAAGACGCAAGTTATAATTATAACAGTTTTTGAAGCACATTGACGTTGTAGTGTTTCCACGCGAGGAAAGATATTTCCTATTTCAAGTACTTGGTGTAACTCATTCTTGCATTCGAGTAAATCCTGGTTTAAGAGATATACTTTGGTAAAAGCCATCCATTTCATCAGTTCTAGTCCCTCACACGTGCAAGGTAAAGGGTTGGAGGTCATGCCAAGGTAAACCTGATGGTCAGCTGCAAGATGGTCAAGGTCGTCTCGGGACTGTTTACTTATTGCTTTTATTGAGTTCACGCTGAAGTTTAGAAATATTAGTCTAGTCATGTGTGAAAAGCTGATGTTTATCATCTGAATTTTATTGTTTGAAATGTCTAAAATTTGAAGATTAACCAAGCTTCTAAAATAATCATTTCCAATTACTGTAATGAAATTTTGCGACACGTCGAGCACTTTAAGTTGCTTTGTGTTTCTGAAAAACAAATTATCCGAGTCTTTTACAAAAGCAGGTCCTAACAGATTATTTGAAACTTTAAGGTACTTCAAGGAGCTGTTAAATGGGAAAAGTTCTCGGCTACATATTTCTACAATGTTGTTGCTGAAATCAGCTGCTTCAATTTCAGGCATAAGTTTTATCCAAATACAAACTTTAAATGTTCCATCGGCAAGACTTAACTCACGTGTTGGGTAATTCTTTAGAATGTGTTTATGCAATAATTTCATCCCAAGCCTTGGAAAATTGTTTGCCCGCAAAATGCTTAACTTTCGCGGGTGATGATATTCAAAGTTATCTTGTGTCGATTCATCGTCGTCTTTTATTTTGTACGTAAACGAAGTTCCGGAATCTGTTTCGGTAGAAGTTAAAGAGTTGTGTGAAGTTCGCTTATTTTTAGCATCATTGTTCTGATTATTTAGATTTAGTTCATTGAGTTCGCTAGGAAACAGGGGCAGGTTTTTACTTATTCTATGTGAAATACTATTACCACTGAGATCTATTTTAGCTAATGATGCTGGCAGCTTTTCTATGAAATCTGGATCTAGGTAAGTAATGGCGTTGTATGAGAGGTCAAGTTCAATCAAATGTAATAACGTAATGTACTTAACTTCTTGGGGTTTTAGTTCTTTACACCCGTTTTTGTGGTCATTAACACCACGCAATATTAAATATTTCAATGAAGAATTCACCACATATTGAATGCCATTTAAAACCTGACAGATGTTGTTACGACCTTTTAGTGATAATGAAGAATATTCTAAACGAAGAAGGTTTGTCAGCTTTGTGAAAGCTTTAGGATTTATATAATGTCGAGTGCCCCCGGGGAACGCTAAACTCGTTATAAAAGGGACGTTATCGAAATATGATTCATCAGTGAGGTTATTTGTCGCAGCGGTATGTATCGTTAAATATCTTAAGTTAACAAGGTCTTTTATTTCTGGTCCAAGACCACGCCTGTCGTAACCATCAATACTAAGAAGAGACAAATTTTTTAGCACTTTTAGAGCTTTATTGGGGTATCTATAACACCGATATTTTCCTGTCTTACAGACGCCAGTAATGTACAGTTGTTGCAGATTTTTCAAGGGGGTTAAAACACGACGAAGAAATTGGTCAAAAGTTGAATATTGAACTCTAGATCGTCTGAAGTCAAGAGTTACTAGGTTACCCATATCATCAAATGTGTCTTTTGCAATGCAAATGACAACATTGCTTGAAATTAACAGATAACGTAAATTATTGAGTCCCGTGAACATCTGTTTAGTTAAATTTGCCAAATTGCTATAACTAAGCGATAGTTTCCGCAGATTAGGGAAAACAACAAAGCTGTTATCTTCAACTGTTATTGTATTACTAGTAAGATCTAATTCAACTAGTATTGAAGAAACATTTAAGTTACTACTGCTGAGAACTTTGACCAGACTGGTTGTTGACGTGATTTTAACGCGTGTCAGAGAAGTGTAAACGAAGAGATCATTTAAATCTAGAACCTCAAGTCTCTTACAATTGTTAATAATTATTTCATCTGTTTCAACTGACCAATTTTGATGAATGCTAGTGAACATAGAGCCTTCACGAACCGCTGAAACTTTCTTTGAGGTGATATTCTTGCAAACACAAGGCGGACATTTAAATTTATTTTGTGGCTGATACTTCAGATATTGATTTTCATAAATCCTCTTCTGCGTTTTTTGTCGTAGTTAAAATTGTTGCTGAATTTATTCAGGCTGTCGGGGGCTCCAATAGGATGGAATTTTAAGTCCTCTCTTTGATCTCTGTCCATTGGTTGATTCTGTCCCTTGTTTGATCCAAAGGTGCTGCTGGTCCGAGATGCAAGGCCGTTTAATGTGACTCATTGAGCAGTCGTCAGCAAACATATCAATGCAGCCATTTTGAAACAAGGTGTCACTGGAGACATTTTTAAGAGGATAGTGATTGATAAAAATGCATCTATCTATTCAATACAAAAATGCATGTTAGAAAGACAAGATCAGATTGCATCATATATATTTTTGAGTGAAATATTATTTTCAAAATAAAAATAATAAATAAAATTAAAAAACTGACTTTGTCAGAATGCATGTCTAATTTTAGCTTGAGGCTAACAGTTATGATTGATAGGCGAAAATTAGTTGACTCAACGTGCAAGGGACGCAATTTTTTTAAAGTTTTCAGAAAATTTAGTTGTTTTTTTTTTGTTTTGTTTTTTTAAATAATTTTTTTATTATTATTATTATTATTATTTATTTACGTTTTTTTTTTGTTGTTGTTTTTTTTTTTTTTTTTTTNTTTTTTGTAAACCAAGATGCTTTGGGTTTTTAGTTACTGAATTTTTTTTTTTTAAAAATAGACGCTTTATTATGGATTTCAAAAATATTTAAGCCTAAGTGAAGCTAAGCCACAGCTTGTTGGGATATGAGCACAGCTGGCAAGACACAGTTGTATAGAAGGATTGGGGTAGATCAACTGCTGTGTGCATGTCTCAAGACCAACTATGGGCAGGAAAGGTTTTTCCGGCGCCTTACATGCTATGGCGTTTTACATAAATAGGTCAGAGGTTAAATCATGAAGAAACATTATCAATCGAAGGGGGTGATTATTTTACGTTATTATTTCCTTGTCAATATATATAGAAAATTAAAGTGTGTGTTGTTGTTTTTCTTTTTTAATCCAAATATACAAATAAAATGATTTTATATCCATTACAATGTAAGGCCGTTGTGTGTGCGATCCTCAATAGCAATTGGTCCCTCAAACTCTTACAGCCAATCACTAAAGCATACAAATAAAATCTATTATCTATACTAATAAAAGGGAAAGCGCTCACTGATTCACTCACTCACTGATTTATCACTAATTCTCCAACTTCCCGTGTAGGTAGAAGTATGAAACTTTGGGAAGTTGTTGGTTACCCTCTAACGACGAAAATTGACGATAAAAAGAATTTTAAAAATCTCGCTAGTGTGGGGCCGGGGGGTCAAAAAAATTTTTTTTTCCTTATACGGTCTCTATAAAAATTGAAAATCACGAATTTTCCTATTTCCCGTGTAGTTAAAAGCATACAACTTTGAACATTTTTTTAAATACGTGCTCCCGACGATAATTGGAGAGGGAAAAAAGTTAAATTTCCAACTCATGGTGGCCGGGGCCTTTAAAATGTTTTTTTTCCTAATATGAGCCATATAAAAATTGAAAATCACTAATTCTCCTTTTTCCCGTACAGGTAGAAGCATGAAACTTTGGGAAGTTGTTGGGTACCCTCTCACGACGAAAACTGGCAAAAACTAACTGTACAAATCTCAGTCATGTGGGGCCGGGGCCCCAAAAACTTTTTTAAAAAATCTAATATGAGCTATATAAAATCTGAAAATCACTAATTCTCCTCTTTCCCGTGTAGGTAGAAACTTGAAACTTTGGAAAGTTGTTGGGTACCCTCTCACGACGAATTTTGGCGAAAAATAACTTTGAAGTTGACACTCGTGGGGGCCGGGCCCCTAAAAACATGTTTTTCCTAATATAAGCTATATACTAAATGAAAATCAATAATTCTTCTATTTCCCGCGTAGGTAGAAGCATGAAACTTTGGAAATTTATTGAGTACATATTTCCGAGGAAAATTGGCAAAAGAGAATATTAAAATGCCCGCTCATTGGGGCTGGGGCTCCAAAAACAATTTTTTTATTAATTGGGCTATCTAAAAATTGAAAATCACCCATTCTCCTATTTCCCGAGTAGGTAGACTCATGAAACGTTGAAGAGTTGATAAATACACTTTCACGATGCTAGCAGGTAAAATAATATTTACAATATCTCTTACTGGGGGGCCGGGGGCCCAAATTTAAAAACTGAAAATCACTAATTCTCCCATACCCCATTTAGGTAGAAGCATGAAACTTTAGAAAGCTGTTGAGTACAATCTCCCAATGATAATTAGCGAAAGATAATGTTTAATTCCCACTCATGGGGCTACAGGGGCCAAAAAATAAGGTGGCCCCTAAAAAGTTTTTTTTCTCCTTAGGGGCCGTCCATAAATGACGTCACTCAACTAGGGGGGAGGGGTGTCAATTTGTTGACGATGCGTGACGTGGGGGAGGGAGGGGGTTGAAGAAATGTGACGTCACATCGAAAGGGTAACTTTATTAAATAAAACTTCCACTGAAATATTTGGTCACTAAAAATGTATTTAATGACTTTTTTTTATTCAGTGCTTCTCAAAGTGCCGGTCGATAGGCCATCAGCCATGAAAATTAAATATAATTATAATTCTTAAGTTTCAGAACCCACAAGAGAACATATGAAATTGTTACCCTGCATCGTTTAATGTTGACATCAAAGCGTTGGTCATGTAACCGCAGCTTCGTTAGGTTCACTCGCGGCAGGAGTCTGCAAACTGTTGTTTTTTTTGGTCGGTAATCCCCCCCCCCCTTTGAAACTGCAACTGATGATTTTTACAAACAGGACAAGTGTCTAATAAAGATCTGAATAAGATTATATGTAGATATTTTAAGTCAAAACGACACGAAATATCCATTTGGGGGTGGGTGGGGGTGAGGGGAATCTATTTGATACAATTACAAACGTTTTAAGTTTATATAATTTTTCGATTGGTTTTTGGTCAAACGCCTCTGACCATTCTAAATATAATGATAAATGTGTCCATTTAAAATTAGTCAAAAGTATTCATGAACTTTATTGAATGCATCAAATTCTTGACATCGCAATTCGAGAGGAGCACAAAAAAACTTTCTTTTTAACTCAGTTTTTAAGGCATTAGTTTTAATTATGACAGATAGGATACTTGATACAGTCAGATTAGGATTATTGTCACTCGTGTCAATATCAATGAAAGTTGTTGGATTTAGGTGTCTGCGTATAGTACGTGAATAAGGAATCTACACAGATGACAAATTTAACAAATGGATTTTCTGGAAGGAACCGGTTCAAGAATGGGCATATGTTCCAAGCGTACACGTACACATGACGTATTTGAATATATCTAGTAGATTGAAGTGGATGTTATATGTCCTAAATGAGTCTGCATTACCCCCAAAAATACCCTTTTGACCACATGCGAGGTAATTTACCCCTGTTCGCCGACCTCTTTCTTACGGGATGCCTGTCAGTCAATGCGAGGAATTTTTAAAGAATACATTTAAAACATATTATTTTTAAATAAGAATTGAAAAAAACAAAAACTTGTGAGCTTCGGAGCAAAAAGTTATGAAAATATTGGATATTTTAATAATGTCACAGTATTTTTTCAGTCCTCAACTTGCAGGAATTACTGTATTTTGCGACGCACAAGATGACACCCTACTTTCCTGCACAAATGTGGGGTTCGTAGAGTATTGACCATTTTCCTCCTCCAGCGCATACCTAATATTTTTTAGAAAACATGAGATGTAATATCAAAGTGATAAGTTTAGTTCAAATACCTTTGAAAACTTTCATTAGAAGATCGAAATTAATTTGAGGAATTGTCTTGTATCTAAATATTCTAGGTCTATCAACAAAATGCAATGAGCCTTGTAATATCAATAGTTACATTAGCGAGCTTAATCACGAAGGTTAATCACATCAAATGGTTTTTGTCATTACCGCTGCATTGTTCGCAAGCTGTCTTGCTATGCCCTGGCAACTAAACATATATTATTTTAATGTAATTTATTTTTAAAAAAGCTGAATTCATACTTAATCTTATAGGGCTTTAAGCTGTGTAGGGGCTCATTTTGCTATCAAATCAGAACAGAGAAAATCGGGAAAAGAATGCAATCGTACTTAATGAAAAGGAAAATTCTTGCCGGTCGTCTAATACGAAAAAGTTTGAGAATCACTGGCTTTTAATTTATTTAATGTCTTTTACATAGCTTCACGGGTGTTACAATATTACAATGTAGACCGACACTAAATACATACTTAAATGACAAAAAAAAAGTGGTTTGAAACATACTTATTTTCAAATATAAAATAGTTTGTTTTTGTTTTTTTTGGTTTGTTTGTTTGTTTGTTTGTTTTTATTGGAAGGGAGGGGGTCAAAGTTTTGTGAGGTACTTTTGGAGGGGGGTAAACGATTTTGTGACGATGCGTGACGTAGGTGGGGGGAAGGGGTTAAAAAATTGACAAAAAACACGTGACGTCATTTAGGTACGAACCCTTACATGATCTTTTTTACAAATTCAAATCTTTAATTCTCCTATTTCCCCTTAGAGGTAGAAGCATGAAACTTTGTAAATTTTTGATTACTTGCTTCCGATGATAATTGGCAAAAGAGAAAGTTAAATTTCCAACTAATGGGGACCCCAAAAACGTTTTTTTTTTCCTATATAATACTAGCAATTTACCCGCGCTTTGCTGCGGTGAATTAGGTTTTTAGTTGGCGTTGAAAACCTGCGTTATACCAATTCAAAACAAAAATTGATTTTAAAATTTAATCTAGATCATGATAGATTTTCTAAATATAGAGCGTGTACTTAAACCATTTCCAAAGTTTCATATTTTTACCCATATGGCAAATAGGAAAATTGGTGATTTTCAATTTTTATAGAGCCCATATTATGAAAAAAACTTTTTGGCCCCCAGCCCAACTTCAGCTAGATTTTAAAAAATCTTATTCGCCAATTTAGTTGTTTTTGGACATCCAACAACTTTCCAAAGTTTCATGCTTCTACCTACACGGGAAGTTGAAGAATTAGTGATGAAGTTAAGAACAGTTTTGGGCCCCCGGCCCCACATGAGCAAGGTTTTAAAAATTCTTTTTCGTCAGTTTTTTAATTAGAGGGTAATTAGAGGGTACCCAATAACTTCCCAAAGTTTCATGCTTCTACCTACACGGAAAATTGCTGACTTTCAAGTAGACCATGTAAGAAAAAAACTTTTGGGGCCCCCGGCCCCACATGAGGGAGATTTTTAAAATTATTTTTAAAAACATTTTGTTGTTATTGGGTACCCAAAAACATCCTATAGTTTCATATTTCTACCTACACGATAACTTGGAGAATTAGTGATGTAAAAAAAAACAATTTTTGGTGCCCCCGGCCCCACATGAGCGAGATTTTAAAAATTCTTTTTCGCCAAATTTTGTAATTAGAGGGTACCCAATAACTTCCCAAAGTTTCATGCTTCTACCTACTGGGAAATAGGAAAATTGCTGACTTTCAATTTTTAAAGGGACCATTTAAGAAAAAAACTTTTGGGGCCCCCGGCCCCACATGAGGAAGATTTTAAAAATTCTTTTTCAACAAATATTGTCGTTATTTGGTACCCAACAACATCCTATAGTTTCATGTTTCTACCTACACGGTAACTTGGAGAATTAGTGATGTAGAAAAAAACAGTTTTTGGGCCCCCGGCCCCACATGAGCGAGATTTTAAAAATTCTTTTTCACAAGTTATAATTGGGAGCATGTACTTAACAAATTTCCAAAGTTTCATGCTTCTACCTACACGGGAAATAGGAGAATTAGTGATTTTCAATTTTTTTATATTGCTCATACTCATATCAGGAAACAAACATTTTTGGGGCCCCGGCCCCCATGAGTGGGAAATCTAACTTTTTTTCAATGTATAATTGGGAGCATGTACTAAACAAATTTCCAAAGTTTCATGCTTCTACCTACACGGGAAATAGGAGAATTAGTGATTTTCAATTTTTATATAGCTCATATTAGGAAAAAACTGTTTTGGGGCCCCAGCCCCCATGAGTGGGAAATTTAACTATTTTTTCCAGTTATAATTGGGAGCATGTACTTAACAAATTTCCAAAGCTTCATGCTTCTACCTACACGGGAAATGGGAAAATTGGTGATTTTCAATTTTTATAGAGCCCAAATAAGGAAAAAAATGTTTTGGGCCCCCGGCCCCACATTAGCGATATTTTAAAAATTCTTTTTCGCCAATTTTCGTTGTGAGAGGGTAACCACCAACTTCCCAAAGTTTCATGCATCTACCTACACGGGAAGTTGGAGAATTAGTGATGAATGAGTGAGTCAGTCAGTGAGGGCTTTCCCTTTTATTAGTATAGATAAGCTATATAAAATTGAAAATCAATAATTCTCCTATTTCCCACATAGGTAGAAGCATGAAACTTTTTAAATTTTTAGAGTACAAGCTCCCGACGAAAATTTGCAAAAAGAATGTTAAAATTCACTCTAATTTGGGACCGGAGCCCAAATATAGTTTTCTTATATTAAAAACCGACTTATCACTAACTCTCCAATTTTCCGTGTAGTTAGGAGCATGAAACGTTGAGTAATTGTTAAGTACCCTCTCACGACGAATGTTGGTGTAAAAGAATTTTGAAATACACACTCATTGGGCTGTGGCCCCAAAATCGTTTTTATATCTGATATGAGCTATATAAAAATTGAAAATCACTAATTCTTCTATTTCCCGATTAGGTAGACTCATCAAGCGTTGGGGAGTTAATAATTTCATTTTCACGATGGTAGCAGGTGAAAAAATATTTAAAATATCTCCTACTGAGGGCAAATGTATTTTTTTCCTAATATAAACTATATAAACTCTGAACATCTATAATTCTCCATATCCTCATGCATGTAGAAGCATGAAACTTTGGAAAGTTGTTTAGTACCATCTCCCGATGAAAGAGAATGGTAAATTCCCGTTCATTCGGGGCTGGGGGCCCTAAGACACTTCCACGATGGTAGCAGGTGAACAATTACTTAAAACATCTCTTACCGGGGGCCTGGAGGGCCTAAATGTAGTTTTTTCCTAATATTAACTATACAAAAAATAAAAATGACTAATTCTCCCATTCCCCATGTAGGATGAAGCATAAAGCTTTTGGAAGTTGTTGGGTACCCTCTCACGACGAAAATTGACGTAAATGAATTTTTTAATCTCGCTCATGTGGGGCCGGGGGCCCAATACGATTTTTTCCTAATATGGGCTATATAAAAAGTAATAATCACTACATTTCCTATTTTTTGTGTAGGTAGAAGCATGAAACTTTACCAAGCTATAGAGTACTCTCTCACTACTAAAATTGGCGAAAAAAGAATTTTTAAAATTTCGTTCATGTGGAGCCGGGAGCCCAAAAACGTTTTTTTTTCTTACATCACTAATTATCCAACTTCCCATGTAGGTAGGAGCATGAAACTTTGAGAAGTTGTTGGGTACCCTCTAACTTATTTAGGATAAAAGAATTTTGAAATACACACTCATTGGGCTGGGGCCCCAAATCGTTTTTATTTCTGATATGAGCTATATAAAAATTGAAAATCACTAATTCTTCTATTTCCCGATTAGGTAGACTCATCAAGCGTTGGGAAGTTGATAATTTCATTTTCACGATGGTAGCAGGTGAAAAAATATTTAAAATATCTCCTACTGGGGGCCGAGGGCCCTAATGTAGTTTTTTCCTATTATAAACTTAATAAAAACTGAAAATTACTAATTCTCCCATTACCCATGTAGGTAGAAGCATGAAACTTAGGGAAGTTGTTGAGTACGATCTCCCGATGATAATTTGCGAAATAGAATGTTAAATTCCCGCTCATGGGTTGCCGGGGCCCGAATACATTTTTTCTATACTAATAAAAGCGAAAGCCCTGATTGACTGACTGACTGACTCATCAATTATACCCTCTTACGACGAAAAGGAAATTCCAAATTATGTGGGGCCGGGGTCCCATTACTATTTCTCAGTATCTGTAAAAATTGAAAATCACTAATTGTCCTTTTTGCCGAGTGTGTAGAGCTTTAAACTTTAGGAAGTTGTTGAGTACATTTCATCGATGGTAACAGGTGAATTTATATTTAAATTATCACTTACTGCATGCCGGAGACCCCAATTTAGTTTTTCTATTAAATTAGCTATTAAAAACTGAAAATTACTGCTTCTCCCATTTTCTGTGTAGGTGCAAGTTTAAAGCCTTCTGTAGTTGCTTAGTAACAGCCCGAGATGATAATAAAAAAAAATAATTAAATAATTTTTTTAAAATTTCCCCTCACGGGTGGCCGGTGTTCCACAATATTTTTTAGCGCATTTTCGAGATGTCGAAATTGCTATTGCACCCGTTTTGTCCGTCCGTCCGTCCGTCCGTCATCACCCTTGATCACAGCATCCATATGTCCTAGACCCATGATGTATATATGTTTTTTGTATGCCCTGACCTGCCATTTGTGCATCAACACTCAGTTACTCGATCCGTTTAAAAACCCCGTTAAAACTACCAAAAAATATTTCGAATCGAGAGGTAACACTAGCGCAGGGAACGGCCGCCATTGCCGGAAGTCGAATGCATAATTCTTCAAGCATTGAAGAGTGGTGCGAAAGGGTGCAAAAGAATTAGTTGTTTTTTTTTAGTTGACGTCATTAGAATATGTGTAAAAGTTTAGAGAGTTTTACGTCATCATTTGTGGTGACTTGTAGTTGGATTAAAGAGAAAATAATTTTTTTTTTAAAATGTAAAGAAATGACTTTTAAATAAAAAAATGTAAGGTATATTCATTACACAAGAAAATTCATAAAAATATGTCTAAAATCTAAACACAATTACTGATAACTACATAATTCTGATATCTAACATAAGTACTGATACATAATACGAAAATGCGCTAACACGTCCTGAATTCCAATAGGTACCAGGCTTAACATGATTTTTTTATAAAATTGGCTATATAAATCTAAATCAACACTCATTCCCCAATCTTCCGTGTAAGTAGAAGATTGAAATTTTCGGAACTTGTTGAGTACACTCCTGCGATGGTAAGAGGCAAAAAATATTAAATTCCTTCTCACAAGGGGACGATTGCCTAAGTATTGGGTTTTTATTATATAGAGCTATATAAAAAGACGCATTTTTCAATAACTGAAATCCTAGTTTTACCGCAACAAACCACGGGTAAATTGCTAGTATATATATAATTCTCCCCATGGTTGAACCATGCCGGACACCAAGCAAGCTGTCTAACCCCACCGGCCAATCAGCTTGCAAGAAAAGATTTTATTGAATTGAAAGTAGGAAGTAAAGAAATCAAACGCACTTTTCATATTAATAATAAGAATTAAAGTCCGACAAATGAACAAAAAATATCTGTAAATAATTTCTACGGTCACTTTACAGTTTATTTATCCAAACATTATCTATGAAAACCTCCTTATTTCTCTTTTATTTTTTATTTTCTGTTGTCGGATTCTTCGTCAACACTTCTCAACTAAGTTTTTACTCTATTTATTTTACACTGGGCTTTATCTGTTTGTCTGTATATGTACTTTACAAATTAAAGTATTATAGCATGCAACGTGTTAATATAGCTGATAACATTCAAACAGATTGACGGTCCCAAAATTATTGTAGAGTTTGACGCGGGTAAATGTATAACATCTTACCATCAGTAATTGAACTTGCATTAAATAAAACAAAATTATATCAGTACAGATGAGTGAATGGACAAAGAAAAATGTGGATATTACATTAAAAGGATTTCCTAGTTTAAATCTGATTAATAAGCGTATGCAGCTTTGAATAAGCTCTTTTGAAAACATCTTCACATGTTATGAGTATGTATGATGTTTGAATTACAGAGCGCCAAAAATAATAACGACTGAATAATAGCTTAAGCAAGTATGGATGAATAGTATTTAGTGTAGCTTTTTATTTTATTGAGAATTCACTTTAAATAATTATATCCCACAAGCTTTAATGCATTGTGTTAGAAAAAAGATACAGATATGTTACTTCAATTTTTAGCAAAATGCATTGGTACAAATCGAAATTGGCCTAAATAGTTTTATGATCATGAGATTTTTTCCATAGTTTTGAGAATATCAGTGATACGTTTATATTCAGTAAAGTTAATTGTTTGATGCTTATGAATTCATTTTTAAAACTAATAAAGATATAGCCTACTATTAAGTTTCACACTGATTTATCGTAACATAACAAACCTTTTTCTATTTGTGTGTTCCCTTTTACAGATATTTATTCACCTGTAATATCCAACAGCTATTATCGAATATCTTTCTCCAATCTCTGTATTTATTTAAATGTCAAAACTGTGTAGAATATTATTGTAAATGAAAAAATAGTTTAACGGGTAAAGTAAACACTTTTTTTAAAACATATACTATACAAATCTATTCATGAAGATGCAAGAAAAAGTTTGATTGTGTATTACCGTGCTGTCTTTGGTTCTAATATACAAACAAAATCTACCAAACGAATGAAACTGCTTCCTGTTTTACAAAATTATCTTATTTGTTCATCAAGGATGGGGACTCTACTGTTGTAATGCATTATGAAGACGGTGATTTTCACATAAATGCAAGATATATTTTATTGTTAGGTTCTGTGCTTAAAAAAATAAACTTTAATGATTATATTTGATTACAACTGTCTGTTAATTCCGGTAAAAATAATTAATTACAATTTCAGATGATAACATAATATACAATGTATTAACTCAAATTTTGATAAACAATACACTAAATATTTTAATACGAAGGACTCTTAAAGTTTCAATGTTCTTTCTTAATATGTTAGATTTGATCCAATGCTTGAGGATATAATTAGAAATAAAGATCATTTTAAGATATAAACACAATTTAGGTTATTAAATTGTTATAATTACTGACTATTTGAGGTTCAAAATGCCCACAAGAAGTTTATAGCCTGAGCCCTGAAACTTTAATTTTAATTAAATTCACAGTACCTTTGGAAAAATGAAATTTTGAATGATTCAAACATTTATTTTTATTTCGACAAAAAACAATGTATATAAATATTCAGCTTTCTTTAACTAATTAAATTTCATACTTTAAAACATCGCATCCCTCCTACTGCTTGCATTTGAAAATTCTTTGCTCTAACTCAAAGCAATTAAATAAACGAAACCATATAAGAGAGTAAATGTTAAATCTGTTACATTTTTAAACTCTAGAAAAACCATCAATATTATGAAATGAATTTTGCTCTGGTATCCACTTTTCTTATCACGCCTATTTTTGTTAATAGAATATTACCTAGTGGCGTCACTAAGGGGGAGGGGGAGGCGGGCCACCCCCAGTGACACAATCAGAGGGGTTACTTCAAAAGCTAAAATTGTACTGTGTACGTTTTTTGTCAAGTAAAGAGACGACAAATTTTATCACCTAGAAAAAAATTACGAAATATAAAGTAACACGTTAACACAATAACTTTTTAATTAAAAAAATAACAGCTATTAGGCAATATTCCCTACTAGCCACAATCAAAATCAAATTTGAAGAACAACGACATTTTTTTTAAAAATCTGGACATAAAAGAGGCGGTGTCATTTATTTTAACTGAAATAAAATATACTTTACTCTGAAATACTGACACATGGAATAAGCGGGTGATATCAATCCCATCTGACAATTGACTTTTTTTTTGGGGGGTGGGGGTGGGGTTGGGGTGTTTAATATGTTTTAGTTATTATTTTTTTAAATTCATATTTATAAAAGGCGTGCAAGCAGTGGCGTCGTGAGGGGGGCGGTCCGCTCCGGGTAGTTTTGTCAATGATTACCAGAATTACCATTTTGGTGATGTTGATGTCCCTTTCTAGCCTGACACTTTTTTAAAAAAAATGTGTTCTTTTTTTTTTTTTTGTTCATGTTGTTAGTATTGAAGATTGTTTATTCTCTTTTTTCCACGGACTTATCCTTTCTTTTGTCTTCATATGAATCAAATTAAGAATGCTGTGTTTTAAAAACTCAATGATAGAATTCAAACGCATTGCTGAATTCAAAGATATTCTCGGTTCTCAAAGAGATTCATTCGTTTTCTGAAATCTTTCTAATATTGTTTCCCAAATTTCAAGTAATATTGCAACTTCCAGTTGGTCCAGTACCTTCCGAAATCCTCCTGCTTCAAGTCAACAGTCGTGTGGCTGATTTTTTGTTAGTTTTTAACTCTTTCAGTACTGCAATAATCTTAGGGTATTTTTATATTAACAGACCACACAGCTTCATGATTTTTGAAGTACTTGTCAACTATGAGTAGAGTAACAAGCCAAGTATAAATATTTTGCAGTAGACAAAACAAATCTGACAGCAGCAGGACAACCTGCTGCACTTTTCCCACCCAAATTATGGGAATGAGCTGTGCATGACACATAATCAGCGACACTCCATTTCTCAAGAATGATAGCCTTGACTCCGTTATAATTTTCTACTCATATTTGCAGCATTACCGAATGACTGTTCAAGGCATGTTCAGGGATTCATACAAACATTTGCAAATCTTTATTATAGACTATAATAACATTTAAGTCATGGGGCCCCTGGCTTTAATCCGCTGACCCCACTTCCTTTAATCCACCATAGCGAAGGGTGTCACACTTCTGTGACGATGTGTGACGTTTTGAATGGCTGAATGCCTGCTACTATATTAGAGTGCAGGTTTACACTAAATACACATTGAAATGACAAAAATTATTTGCAGCATGCTAATTTATAATTAGAAAATATGGCTTATTATGGGGGGGGGGGTATCAAAGCTTCGTGATGTAATAGTGTAAAAAAAAGTGTGAAGGTCTAAGTTTTTGTGACAAAGTATGACGCGGGGGGGGGGGGTAAATATCAGCAGGGGTGACACCAACCCTAGAGCCACCTCTGCTTGCAATCATATATATGCACGTTTTTTTCAGTTAGTTCTTCGGTAACGACAGTCCCATCCCGACTTACGCACCCATAAAGAATAATATTACTCGTTATTCCGTATTTTTAATGTCTTCTTAAAACCTTTTTTTTATGGGTAACAATTTGTTTTCTCTACTCGAAGTACAGTTTACAATCGTTCTAAGCCCGACCTTTATGGATAAAATCTAGGGGTAAATATAAGGGGTCGGCGTTCGAGTAGTTTTGGGTGATCTCTGCACGTACATTAAAGTTCAGTGTTATGTTGGAGTAAAGTTGGGGAAGGAAGGTGTCTCCCCTCACGGGCATGTGTCGGTATGTCAAAGCAAGACGGCTTCCTTTCTTATCTTATCGTATCTGATATGTTAAAGACGCTCCTTCTGCACAGAAGATTATTGCGTCCTACGTATTTCTATGGTTTGTGTTTATTCATTTATTCTTAGTAGAGTTTAAAATGATGATAAAGTGTTGGCTTTCCTGGTTTCTTCAGGCAACCCATTGCACGCCCGATAACCGGACGGAAAGAAAGAAAACTTGTATGTGTTTGTTCTTGCATACGGAATAAGAAAGGTGTTTTTATCTTTATGTTTATTTGAGGGTTGTATTAAGTTATCTCTAGCCTGAATTGCTGCTCCTCCATCTCTCAATATCAACATCGTGCTTATTATGCGTGTATTACTCCATTGTCCCTAACTGGCAAACTCCATAAATATTTTTTTCGTGTCGCTTTGGGTTCTACTTAGAGAGGTCCAAATGTATATCGATGAAACATTTCTGGTGTTTTTTTAATGACTTCAGTGAAATTAAATGTAAAACAACAGTTTCTTTTCGTTTTACTACAATAAATATCACTTTAGCAAACGCTGTAAAATGTGACATCGATCTTCTCTATTTTTAACATATATTTGGTCGTCAACCTAAACAAAGATAAAGGTCATAATGACCGAATTAGCTTGTGGTTTTTACGCTGTTCAATTATTTTTTGGGTTCGGCTGTATCTCGAGAATAAGAGACAAACAAAATTCCCTCAACTAAAACGTAATAACATATAATAAAATTTACCTTCGTAAATAATCTCGAAACAAAAATGAATAGTTCAATAGAAAATAAAAATTAATTCCATTCCTAAAACAACGTTATTTATTTTTTTAAATAATTTTTTTTTTTAAATCTGACATTAATCAAGAATTGGACAAAAGTAAACAATGGTCAAATTTTTTTCATCCTATTAAGATAAAATTTTGCAATAGACTTGTGTCTCCAAACAATGCATTGTATTAAAATTTCTGATCGTTTGAATTAATGAATTGTAGCAAGTGTAGCCGTCTACCAAAGTTTACCTTTACGGGTCACTAGAGGTTCTCTCTAGCCCTTGATGTCCGCATCCGTACAAAATAGCGACTGTCAAAGCAGCGACTGTCAAAACAGCGACCGTCATGATAGCGACTGTCAAAACCGCGACCGTCATGATAGCGACTTCATAATAGCGACTGCATCATAACAGAGACTGTATCAAACTAGCGTCTTTTTTCTTTTGCTTGTGATAATGTTTGAAAAAATTTATGTGTTAGCCTACAATGGAATTTTTAAAGTCTAGAAAAGGATGACATGATAAGCCATGTACGATTTTTGTAGAGAAGGTACAAAAAAATACATTCAACTCAAGGCTCAAAGTGTGTGTAAATAAATGTTGGTGTTTTAAAGAGTGTAGATCTATACACATTTTCGAGAAGCATTTAAAAAAAGTATGTAAAAAAATTATAACTGCTATTACTTCAGTCAAATATATTTTGCAGAAAGCTCGATAGACATTAGCAAACATAGATTCAGTCTATTGATTGAGGCGGATTGCGGTGGCAGGGTCATAGGTGGCGTGAGGCTGCTTTTTTAAGCTAATGACAGTTCCACTACAGAACTTTTTAATCCCTCCTTTTTACCTCGTAAAAAAAATGTTCCTCTAATTTTAAAAATAAAATTAATATAGTTTAATAATAGGTCCTTGCAAACATATCCAAATCCACTACAACTCCAATACGAGGAAATTGGAGAATAAAAAGGTAATGTGTTCAGACAGTCCTTTATACAGGTGGTCCCTACATTTTTTCAGTTGATAAAATTTTATTTCACTGAGCAAGGGTTTGTATAGGAATGAGTGCGTGTGTATGTAGCATAAGATAATCCACGTTATTAATTTCTTTTAAATTTTATTTTAATAAAAATTTATAATTTCAATAAATTCTTCATCACAATGCTGCAATTTTATGAGGGTTTTTTTTTCTTTTCTTTTTTTTTTTTTTTTTTTTTTTTTTTTTTTTTTTTTTGGCTACGAATTTTTGTAGTTTTTTCACTTGGTACCCTTGGGTAAGTTTAGACAATGAAAAGAGGTATGTATGTCAAAAGAGTTTAGAACCACTGTATTAGGTGAGCGGTTGGACAAAAATAGCTATGAGGTGAAGTTGCTGTTTTGACAGTCACTATTTTGAACCTGTGCCCTCGATGTCTGTCGCGCATCGCGGGTTATATTGAACATAATACTTTTAGTTATGTCTCATATATTAGGTTATATTGAACATAATACTTTTAGTTATGTCTCATATATTAGGGATTTATAGTCAAAATCTTTGTTTTAACGGTTTGTTGATTTAAAACTTTGAATTTACTAGTCCGCCTATCGAGTCTAACAGGAAACAGTATGTCAGTGTAAACAACAGAGAGCCAATTGTTGTTTGAGATTTATCTGAGGAAGTAGATGTTTAGAGAGTAGGTCAGAGCTAATCTCTTGTTCTACACATTTTTTAAGAACAATGAAAATCATTCTTATTTATACTTGGTCGTATCTGTTCATTTTATATCCGTAAAGTCTAGTTAAGAATTTAAAAAAAAACACCTGATCATTTTTAAAGTCTTTATTAAAGGAAACTATCGACAAACCATATCAAAATATTTTTAATGAACTTTGTATGGAATATATATTATAAATATTTAGACAAATCATAAAAAGAAGCAATTACGAATGATATGCTATTAAAAAATAATTGCCTAAATTGCTATCTTTTTTAACATTAAATCGTATTACTATGCCCAAATATTACTGACTCTATATTATTAAACATTTTCTTCATTATATAATGTCTGTGATAATGGTATGCCTTAAATCAGATTTAGCAATTAATGTCATGTATTTTCTTTACTAAGCCTGTTAAATTTTTATATATTAGTTATTACATCAGTGGTGCTCAACATTTCGACATTCAAGTGTCACTTGAAAAATGTGACTCTTGGCCACGGGCCAGTAGTTAAAAGTGTGCTTCTGCCATTCTGATAATTTAAATAATTAAACTTTGTACTATGCACATAAAAAGTTACAAGATAACAAGTTAGATAGGAAACACTAATGTGCTATGAGTTGAGTGCTTTAAAGACGTGAATGATTATAAACAGATTTTTTTTCTTTTGTGACGGAAAGTTAGCACTTATACTAGTCTTATCTTAGATATACAGACGCTCCTTCTATGCAGAAGATAATTGCGTCCACAGACCATGAGAGATGATCTGTTGGCAAGTGATGCAGCGGTCACAGGCCACGGCTATAGGGGTTCCACGCATTACCCCAGCCGCCTAACTATTGTCTAGTTAGGTACCCATTATGAGCTGGGTGACTCGGGGACTCCTCAGGCCCCGAGAACAAATCCTCACTTTCGTGTGGATTCGAACTCGTGACCATCGGTATGACAATCGAGAGCACTACCTCTCGACCACCACGACCCATAGTCTTCCTATAGCCTTATTCCTATAATCGTTATCCATTCTTGTTATTTACTATAAAAAAACTCAAGTTCATAGACAGTATTCATCATTGGGTTATTTAGATCGAGGATTGCACTTTCACATTTGAGAGCAGCATACCCTAATGAGGTGTAAGACTTGAAACACTCCATCTGAGTTAATCTTCAACTTCAATTCGAAAAGGATGTTTTATTTTGATTGTAACCAATTCTGAAAATACACATTCATAAAGATTTGGTGTTACAAAGTGTGAAAAAAAATATTAAAGCTTTCTCAGACAGTTTTGACTACTCATTTTAAGCTTGCGTCCAAAATTTCACCCCACACAATTTGAATAATAATAATAATAATAATGAAATGATAATTTATATAGCGCTGTATCCCAGCAAGGAGCCAGGCTCACAGCGCTTTACATGGAAACAACAATACATATATCAATAAAAAGAAACATTCATAGCATATTAACTACATACAACATATTCAAGGAATCATTTATGTTTAGTTCAATGATTTGGTTTCATTTCGATGTTTGTAAATTTAACGAGTTAATGTGTACAGGAAACGGATGAAAATTAAACGAAAAAACCCTGAACGTTCAAATAAACAAAGTAGAATTTAGATTTATCTGGCAATGATTGAATATGGTAGAAGTCAAATTTATCAACAGCTGCTTATTATTTTCAGCATGTTCTGGTTTCTCATTGAATTCGAACAATTGGTCGAAAATGTGAAAGTTCCCCGAAAAAAGTATTGATTTCCAGAGATTGAACTATTTCATAAAAGCAGAAATTTTGTCACTGAGTGTAATTAAATTTGTGTGCTTTACCTGTAGGTATGAATTAGGATTTTCATTTCTTTAAGAATGTCATTCAGCAACCCTTCAACATTATTTCAAATGATCAATAAGCTTTAATTTTTGTCTCCTAGAAACTCTCTCACAGCATCACGTAACTCAAAATCTGTTAAACACATTTCCCTCCTTTATAACCAGGCTTTTTTACCTATGCAACTCATTTAACCACAAAAAATTATGCTTTCAGGGCTTTTTCATTTACTTTGCCATTTTTTTTTTTTTAAACAGAAATCGTGTCAATCAAGTGAAAGTTGTTGTTTTTTAGTATAAAGTATTTCAAAGGTTTTTCCGAGCAAACAAAGTAATTAAAAAAACAGAACCTTCGAAGATTTAAAGATTTCATTGCATTTTTAGCAAATTTTTATCAGCATTATACACACAATTTTCCAGGTCGATCATTTAATATGACGCATATATACCTCAAACGCAAATACTCTTCATCGTACCGTCATTTAAAAATGTGTCTTTTAATATACACACAGATTTAAAAGTAGGGGTAAGGAAACTTTTCGTCTGAGAGCGCCATAAATACCAACTAGTTTGAAAAGTTATTCTGTGAGAATCATACATTATGTTTAAAGCTACAAATTCAAGTACATGTGTGCATTTTGTGTAATTTCAACACTAAAACTTACAATACTTATGTCTCTAAATTCCTTGTAATGACATTGTGATCCTGTAAATTATTTTTGTAATTTTTTTTTTTTTTAATTTTTTATTTTGTGCAATTAAAATATCTAGATCTAAGGAAAAAAACTGTTTTATTTTTTATATGTTTATAATGGAAAATTTCAATGAGAGCCAGATGCAGCCATCAATAGAGCCACATCTGGCTAGCGAGCCATAGTTTCCCAACTCATGTTGTAGAGTATAAGGGAACGATTTTATTGTCTTATGTTCGTTAATTATCTTTATCATAATTTATCAGTGTGTTCTATTAATTAAAATAATTATTACTTAATTAATTGTAATATTAATTTAAAGCTCATTTACTGACCGTTTTTTTATTAAAAAATATTTCTGAATGTCAAAATAAAAACTGTAGTATTCTATAATCTAGTGTGACGTCACCTGCTTTTCGGTATACTATAAAGTAAACTAGAATCATAACATATTGTATTCGGTGCTACCACATCTCTATCGAGTGATTAAAATTAATCAATATATTCAAAACATGACCCCATTTAAACCTGTTTGTTGTTGTTTTTTTTTTAAAGATAAATATATGCTTTGCTTGCGGACAACTTAGCACATCTCCAAAGATCACATGTTAAGAACCATTGTGTTACATGTTAAGTGGCTTATCGGAAGTTGTGAATTACATTGTTAGCTTATCATTTGCGACTCATGTCAAACATTTTGAAGTGTTCTTCTTTGTTAAAAGAGACATGTTAATCGAAAGTGAATTGACCATAGCTTCTGGTCAAATGTAAATATAGTCTAACCTAAGTTCTAAGCGAAATTAATAGGTCATAAAGTAAGAAATTGGTAAACTTTCTCCTATTTTCCAATATCAAGTTGTTTATTCAAAATTTTAAGGAATTATCTTATTATTGAATGATGTTCGAACGTGGTGTGCACTCAGCTCGAGTGCTGAGAGTAATGGGTTCGAATGTCCGCGAAGGCAGGGATTCGTTCCCGGGGTAAAAGCTTCACTGAGTCCAGTCTGCTCCTTAATGGCATCTAAGAAAGTTAGGGAAACAAAAGCGGCTGGACTATGTGCCACACAAACACCTCATATCTGTGGCCTGTGAACGCTTATACCGTCTCTTACCAAAAGACCGCGATTGTTTGTGTGTTCTTATAAGAATTAAGGACGCAATAATGTGTTTTTAATTTTAAAAAATCGTTTTCAAATTTTCTTAATGAATATAATATAAACAATATATTTAAAATATCTTTTTTGAGATAATCTTGAAATGTTCTTACTGAATCTATGAAAGGTACGAAAGTTTTAAAAAAAAACATACATTAATTATTTGATAAAGTTTAATGAATGCAAAACTTTTTAAAACAACAAATTCAATTGAAATAATAATTGACTTTCTTGAAACTCATTCGTTTGTGTGCGTGCGTATGCGTGTGTGTGTGCGTGCGTATGCGTGTGTGTGTGTGTGTGTGTGTGCGTGTTTGTGTGTTTGTGCGAGTGTGTGTTTGTGTGTGCATGTGTGTGTGTGTGTGTGTGTGTGTGTGTGTGTGTGTGTGTATGTTTTTTTTAGTGTGAACGAAACGCAAGATGAATGTATTGAAAAAATGTGAGCAAAATATTGTGCATTTCATAAGTTTAAAGAAAAATGAAATAACAATCGCTAAAAAATGTCAAAATTTAGAGATAGGCGTAGAAGTATAATAATGTACATTTATTTTATAACTATTAAAAGAGGAATGAGCATAATACATTTTCTAGCAAATAAAGTTACATTTAAATTTTGTGACTTGTTTTAATGATGACAAATTAAAGTAAACTGAAGGTAATTGGTCTATGAAGAGAATTTTCTAAAAAAACTTTTAAATTATTTGTTTTGAAAAGCTGTATTCAGTTTCTCTCTTAATCTGATTGAAAACTTCAGTAATATGACATTTTTGTTGCTATATGTCTTGATCTAACTACTTTTGGATCATTTCATCTTAGGCAAAGAATTCTTTGATGTGTCTGATTAGTAATGTGTCCTGCCAACAAACTTTGGTTTTCTTATTGAGTGATGTGCATTAATGTAGAAAAGATTTTGTTAACGTTATTTTAAGTATTTTATAGGAAAATATTCAACCATTATTTTAAAAAATGATTGTTTATAAGGGCCCCTAATCATAATCATGTGAATAAAATATCTTTAAAAACTAGAAAAGTAAACAAATTCATTAATAAAAAAGTGAAAACAAAAGACATTTTAAATTAATGAAACCCCGAAGCAATTGAAGTAAAAGAAAAAAATGTGCAAGGATAATATTCAAACTTGTTTACAGGAATTAAATATGTCATGTTTATTTGTCAATTACATTAAATTTTATAAAAATGTGTGAATTATAATATAAACGATAATTTAAAATAAAACATTTATCATTAAGGCTATAAACAACAAAATATCATGTGGGCAATAGAGTTAAGTTTTACTTTGAAATATATAATTAACGCTTGTGAAGCCTTGGAATTCAATTGTAAATAAATCTAAAATATTATAAAACAATTCAATACATTTTGCCAGAAACAAGATTTTTAAAAATTCTCATATCTATAATTCTCTATATGGTCCAAACATGTAGGACAGCATGTAGCAAGTTGTCTGACCTCTGACCCCACCGATCAATCAGATTGCAAGAAAAGTTAATTCACAGCGTGTTGGTTCAGGGAGGCCAACGATGCTTTCAATTAAGATCAAGAACTTTATTATTTTCGACAATCACAATGAATTTCGTAGTGTAGTGGTTAGCACATTCTAACAAGCGGAAAGTCGCAGGTTCACTCCCCAGTTATGACATAACAAAAGTCTTAACATTCTATTTACCTATTGTTAACCTCAAGGAGAGAAAAAATTTTAAAAGAGGACATTGAACCCTTACCTTATAAACATTTCTACACTTGTTTGCTTTTGATAAAGTAACGAAATCAAATCTCATCATTGCTATTTCTGCCAATTGCTCTTGAGAACTGATTCCAAAATTCCTCAATTATTTCATCAGTGACGTCATCTCTTGGTGGGTATTCAATGTAGTTGTTTTGTTTCATGGCGGTAAGTAGGTCATGTGATAAATCCTTGTCATCGGTTGGTTCACACACACACAGGAAGAGGACAGAACGGCGCATAAAGATTTCTTCCATCAGCGCCATCTTTACGCTATACTCGGAATATTCCCCTTCGTTAAACTCTGGTGTTACCATGGCAACTGTCTTGGCACTGTTCTGCACGCCACTGACGATATTCGACACGATGTAGGTACCCGGTAGAAAATCTCTCTCCTCAATACACAGTCGGTGACCTCTTTTCTCTTCCAGCTCACGAACACAGTCACGTAACACAAATCTCCGGGTATCGTCGGTGTATAGGATGTAAGCATCGAATCGATACCCGATCTCGATAGTAGCTCTGGGTCTAGAGCCAAGCAGTTTGATTAAAGTTATGCTTCGTAAATATCTTAACTTCCATCGGTATCGATACATCAATGAGGTTATCAACAAAATACCAAATACAATAATAGAAAAGACGCATGTGAGAATTATGAATGTTTTTGAAGCACATTGACGTTGTAGTGTTTCCACACGTTGGACGATATTTCCTATTTCAACAACTTCGTGGAACTCATTTCTACATACGAGAAAATCCTTGCTCAACAGATAAACATTGGTAAACGCCATCCATTTCATCAGATCTAGTCCCTCACATGTGCAAGGTAGAGGGTTAGAGGTCAAATCAATGTAAACCTGATGATCAGTAGCAAGAAGGTCAAAGTCGTCTCTGGACAGCCTACTAATTGTATTTATCGAGTTTGAGCTCAAGTCTACAAATCTCAGTTTTGTCATTTGTGAAAAGCTGAAGTTTATCATGTGAAGTTTATTCTTAGAAATGTCCAGTATTTCTAGTTTGAACAAGTTTCTAAAATAATCACTTGCCAAATCCGTGATGACATTTTGTGACATGTCAAGGACAATAAGCTGCTTTGTGTTGGCAAAAAACAAATGATCTGGGTCATCTTGAAAGGCATTACCGAATAAATTGTTTGACATTGAAAAATACTTTATAGAGCTGTTCTCTTGAAAGAAAAGCGGGTCAATAACATTAGCGTAGTTGTTGCTGAAATCGGTTATTTCAATGTTGGAGCTTAAACTATACTTAGCCCAATAACTATTTGCTCCACCGTCAATACTTAACTCAACTAGTGAAGGAAATGTCATTAGATGCCATTTAAAATCCCGTAAGTTATTAACCCTTAAAATACGTAATTTTTGATATTCATAATAGTCCAAGAAATCGTTCGTTTGCATATTTTGTTCCTTTTTGTTGTATTTTAATTCATGCTGTTTTAAGGAATTTTCCGATTCTGCCTCCGATGAAAATAAAAATGCGCATGTGTTGAGCTTATTATTTGCTCCGTTTTTCTCACTGACGTTTTCATAATTCGTACATTCATAAAATTCAAAAACCTGATTATTTAAGTTTATTTCTATAATTTCTTTAGGTAATAAGCCCAAAGTGTTTCTTATGCTCAGTGAAAAACTATTACCACTTAAATCAATTTTTTGTAATGATGCTGGTAGCATTGCTATAAATCCTGAACTCAAATAGAGTAGGGCATTGTCAGACAGGTTAAGTTCCAACAACTTAAATGAAGCTAGGTACTTGGCATCTTCAACTTGAAGTATCTTGCATCCACACTTAGGATTATTGACTCCTGTTATTGCTAAATATTTTAAAGGAGAATTCTGCAAATATTGAATGTCACTTAAAACCTGACATAAGTTTTTTGGGGAGCTTTTTACTGCATATGTAAATGTAACCAAGTCTTTTAGCTTTGAAAACGCTTTTGGGTGCACAGTATGAAAATGACTTCCAGAGAACTCGAGAGTATTGATAAAAAGGACATTATCAAAATATGACTCATTGGTAAAGTTATATATTTTATTAGTTGATATTATTAAAGTTCTCAATTTTCGAAGTCTTTTTGCTTCTGGACCTAAGCCAGAACTGTCGTACCCATCAATCCTGAGGAGTTTTAAATTAGTTAGAACCTGGAGAGCTTCATTAGTGAATGTACTACACGGGTTTGGCATAATATTGCATAGCTCATTAATGTACAATTGTTCCAGATTTCTCAAAGCCTTAAAAATACGAACAGGCATTAGGACATGGCCTATGGCATAAACATTATTATAACTAATGTCAAGAGAGACCAAATTTTCCATGTCATCAAATGTGTCGTTGGCAATAAGGTAAATGTCATTGTTTGAAACTGACAAAAATCGCAAACTATAGAGTCCAGTGAACATTGGTTTGGTTAAAAATTTTATATTGTTCCTATTGAAACATAGTACTTGTAAGTTATAGAAAAACAGAAAACTATTACTTTCAACAATTGTTATTAAATTATAGGTAAGATCCAAATCGATTATTTTAGAGGTAGCATTTATGTTGCTACTCCTGATAACCTTGACCAGATAATTGGATGATAATTTAACTCGAGTCAGAGAAGTGTATTTTGTAAGATTTGCTAGGTCTAGCACCTTAAGTTGTTCACATCCTTCAATGGTTAATTCACCTACTTCAAATGACCAATTCTGAGGGATAATAGTAAATGGGCAGTCGTTACAAGCAACAGAAATTAAATGCGAGCTGATATTTTTACAGAAGCAAGGTGGGCATTTTAAAAAATCATCTGGTAGGAATGTGCCATTTAAATCATCATAGCTTTTGACATAATTTACCATCTGCATTTTCTTTAAAAGTTCAAAGTTACTCTTTAATTCATGTATATGTTGAACGTTACTCATATGATGCAAATTTAAGTTTTCACTAACATCTTTGGCTTCTGTTTTATTAGGTACGCTCCACGATACAGCGTCCCTTGATGTGCCACACTGAAAAGCTGTCATAAACGTCAGAAATACGGTGACATTCCATACGGTGAGACCTATACTAGAATATGCATCTTCAGTATGGGACCCATCCACCAAAGAAAATATTGATAAGTTAGAACAAATACAAAAAAGAGCTGCCAGATTCATTACTGGAGAATATTCAAAACTGACAAGAGTAACACCATTAGTTAAATCATTAAACCTTGAAACACTAGAGGATAGAAGAACCAAGAGTAAATTAGTAATTATACATAAGGCAATTAATTCTAATTTAGAAATACAACACAAAGATAACCTAATACAACCCTCAAATAGACATAAAGATAAAAACACCTTTCTTATTCCATATGCAAGAACAAACACATACAAGTTTTCTTTCTTTCCGTCCGGTATTCGGGCGTGGAATGGGTTGCCTGAAGAAACCAGGAAAGCCACCACTTTATCATCTTTTAAAACTCTAGTAAGAATACAGGACTAAACACAAACCATAGAAATACGTAGGACGCAATAATCTTCTGTACAGAAGGAGCGTCTGTAACATATAAGATAAGATAAGATAAGATAAGATAAGATAAGATAAGATAAGATAANTATTTATATATATATATATATATATATATATATATGAAAGTATGTCTGTATGTGTGTGTGTGTGTGCTTGTCCGTTAGACGTTAGAGCTGACTAAACCATTCATTCGATCGTCATGAAAATTTTTGAGACTGTTGAGTACCCTTCCGGAATGGTAACTGGCTACTTTTTTTTTCTCCATTTAACACTAAAGGGGCGCCGGGGGCCCTAAATGTCAATATTTTCTTAAAGGAGCTATATAAAAAATTAGTATAAGCGCTATCTCCTTGATAAATGGATGGATCTTAACCAAATTTTGTAATTATATTCTTGATAGCCAATATTAAAATACTATAAGTAAGTAATCCTCTAAGGGTCGCTATTTTGGGGCTGGGGGCCCATAATACCTTTTTTATAAACATTTAAAATTATATTTCCCAATTAAATTATTAAAGATCTTGACAAATGATGATAAATGTATCCATTATTATCCATCTTAAAATAAACAGGTGTTTTGAACTTGACATCTTGTCATGAATGGGCCCTGGGGCCCGTAATGTCATATTTTAATAATAAAAGCTATATAAAAATAAGTTTCTGTGTTAGCTACTGAATAGATGAATGGATCTTAAAAAGACTTTGTCTACAAAAACATGTAGCGCATATAAAAATAATTAAGGGCACTGAACTTATAATATCAATTTTTTCGCGGCAGGGGGCCCAAAATGCTTTTTTCTTAAATGTTTAACATATTTTTCTCTTTTAATTTTAAACCATCTTTAGAAATATATATATGTTGAAAATTAATTAAAAATGAACACGTTTAGTAATTTGAAATCTTGCACGGATTAGGGCCCAAGGGCCTCTTAATGTGTTTTTCCCTAAAAATATTTCTATCTACATATATATATATATCTATATATAAATCAAATTAAGTATGTATGTTTTGTTTTTTGTTGTTGTTTTTTTTTGTCTATTAAAACTGACTGAACCATTCACCTGATCACGATGATACTTATGGAAATTGTTGTTTATTCTTCCGGAATGGCTTCGTGAAAACATTCTTTTTCTAAAACATCGACACGTATAAGGTGCCGGGACCCAAATTATTTTTGTCATAGCTATATAAAACTTAGTTTAAACATCGGTTACTTGGAAAATGAATGGATCTTGACCAAATTTAGTGCTTACATACTTTATAGCCCACATTAAATTACCATATGGTTTTGAACTCGTAATGTCCATTACCTTTGGGCCGGGACCCAAAATCTTTATTTTCGTAAACTTTTAATACTTTAATTCTTTCATGATATTACACTACTTTGAAAAATATTCAAAAATGTATTTATTATTATTTAGATTGAAATAATCATGATATTAAACTTAATATCGTGCACCGATTCGGCCTTTGGGGTCCCTTAATTTCATTTTTGCTTATATGTGCTTTAAAAAAATAATTTAATTGTTAGCTACTGTGTATATTGATTTATCTTAGCCAAACTTTGTATATAAAAATTTGATAGCAAATATTAAAATACTATAGGACACTGAACTCCTAATGACCATTACTTCGTGGCGGGGCCCCAAATGTCTTTTTTCATATGTTTAATTTTATATGTTCAATTTTTAACGATCTAAAGCAGGGGTCTCCAAACTTTTCAGCTAAAGGGCCGCATTAACTTTCAAACAGCAGTTTTGGGGGCAACTACTAGCCCGCTATTGAATATCATAAACAGGACGTAGGGAACAATCGAGATCTCCCAAGCGGCTACCGACATATCTCCCTGACATCGTGTTTGGGGAATGTAGCTGAGAGAAATGTTAATGCTAGACTCTATTGGCACCCTGACAGTACGAATAGTCTGAATCTAAATCAGGCGCGTTTCCGAAAGGCTCCGTCTTCTCCAGTACATAACAGATGGACTCCAGAAACAAATGCATACTGTGGCAGTGTTTATGACCTCTGACAGGCTTACGATAAGGTCTGGAGGTCTAGTTTGTTGTTGAAATTACAAACCTTAAGCGTAACTGCATATATGTACAGGTGGATCCAAAGAGTCTCACAAACCGGACGATCTCAAACAACTTATGGTAGTGAAAACTCTAGTTTGCAACAGGGGCTACCACAAGGGTCAGGACTCAGTTGCACACTGCTCTTGGCTTACATCAACGACCTCCCAGGTGTATTGCAAACAAGTGCGGCAATGTATGCAGACGATTTAGTCATCTTCACCAGTAAGGATGCCAACCGACTGCAACATCTACTACGGCTAGACCTTTCAGCTATCAGAAGGTCATGTAGAGGTATATGGACTGAAAAAGGGTTAGATATATATATAAATATAACCCCTTTTTCAGTCTATGGCAAGAGAATTAGCGTTCACAAGTTGATTAAGCCACTACTGACGCGCAATGGATTTTATGGCTAGCACAATGCCCCATGGGCCTTGCCAGTACCGAGGGTCCAAACCGTGACTCGAGTTCTTGCTATGGTTCGGCAGTCAAGCGCGCTACCACTTAGACCACCGTCGCACTTCATGCAGAGGTGCCAAATGGAAATTGTAACCGAGAGGATGGCCTATTCATTATTCACTAGTGGCCGAACCATTCTCAAACAGTAGATAGTGCTAAAAATAAATGATGTAGTGCTCAAATGGGACAAACAACTGGTTTACCTGGGAGTTAAACAGGATCAAAAGATGCAAATGTATAAATTTGTACAATGCCTGTAATGCCAGGCAACCGCCAAGCTCAACCTGGTGAAAGATTTGGCATGCACAAACTAGAACACTGGAGCTATCAAGCTCAGAGCTCTATTTCTGGGCAGTGTAAGGTTGATAATGGATTACAGTATGCTCGTCCAAAACCTTGCCCATAAAATGCCATTGAAAACACTAAACCGTATCCAGAACCCGGCACTGAGATTTATCTGTGGCACTTACAGAACAACACCACAGCTGCCATGGAAGTCATTGCACTCGTAGAACCACTTGAAATACGTAGGGACAAGGCATACTTAACTACTGCAGAAAGTTGTCGCAGACTAGACCATAGAGAACCCTGCTACCAAATGCAGAATAACTTTGGCGAACGTGAGAGATTGAAACTGTGCTCTTTTATGTATCAAGTAACGGAACTTGATAAGACTGTCAAACCCCCACGAAACAAACGCAAACCATTAGTGTCCCACTTAAACCGCCCTATGCGGAAGCTACGCGTAACGATATAAGTTTGTCTTAGACTGACACGACAGTGACGAAACGCAGCTCTGACTATGTATAGAAAGTGGTTGCATTGGAGACAAATGAAGGGTTCGTGGGAACCCCAGTGAAATTGTTCACGGATGGATCTGCCAACTTGAGAGAAGGAACTGCAGGTTATGTTGAGCTCATGCTATACCCAAACGAGTAAATTTCACGATACTGTGGGACTATGGCGTAAAGTTTCGATGCGGAGCTAAGGCTATTCACAGGGCCTTGGAAAGTGTGCACCAAACACTGCAAGGGTCTGAATTAGAGGGTTTTGACACTGTCTTGTTTTGCGACTCGAGATCAGCTCTCGAGGTCATGCATGGCGCGAAACGTAGCACCCACTTGGTTGATGTCATTTTTTTAGGACGTGGGCAAATGTTGGGATCAGGTGACTGTGCAGTGAATCCCAAGCCACGTTAATTTTGTTTGCAACGAAAAGGCAGACTCTCTGGCAAAAGGAGGAGCGGCCCACCCCAAACCGGACGTCCCAGTTACTTACTCGGGGCAAAGACATTACTTTTGGACCAATTCAGGAACAAGTGGTACCAGGAGTGGGCTGAAAATATGACGGCCAGGTGAGTTTTCGCTAACATGTCTAAGCTGAACCGATCAGACCAGTGCTGCGTTCTAAACTGTAACCATCAGAGTTTAGTGACTCTAATGCCCACCGAGCATTGCCCAACCAGCTCATACTTTAACCGGCTAGACTACAACAGTGACTGACGAACTGCTGTCATTGCAGCCAAGACTCTGAGACGGTCACACACCTGCTGACGTCGTGTCCCGCGCTAAACATAGCCGGGCAGGTACGAGAAGCAAAAGAGTCACACGTGAAGACAATGTTGTATGGCACTGCTCAGAAGATGGAGCAGGATGCCCAAGTATTAGCCAAGGCTTAAAGAAATTATTCTCGAGCTAGAGAATTTGTGTTTAGTTTTAGTTCAATGAGTGTAACTTACAAGCAAACATTATAGCTCAGTGAGAGTAACTTACATACATTCTCTCAATTACACTTATCAATACACATAATTTGCAATGTATACCCCGTTCGGGACTCTAGGTGATGTAACATCCTATTTTAAAAAAATAATATGGACGTAAAATATTGTTTAAATGTTGATTTCGATATTAACAGAGCGTTTTTCTAGCCATAAAATATTTAGACGGGTTTTCATTTTTTAAGCTGTAGATCTAATTAATATTTAGACGGGTTGTCATTATTTAAGCTGTAGATCTAATTAATATTTAGACGGGTTGTCATTATTTAAGCTGTAGATCTAAATCTAATTAATATTTAGACGGGTTGTCATTATTTAAGCTGTAGATCTAAATCTAATTAATATTTAGACGGGTTGTCATTATTTAAGCTGTAGATCTAAATCTAATTAATATTTAGACGGAACGAAATAAAAAGAGTCATGGTTTATTTGATGTAACTAGGGTAAAAAATGACGGAAGTTTTAAAAATAAATATAATTCAGCTGCAATCTATTTATTTTGAACTAATGTTCATCACAACACAAAAAATTAATGTAATATAAAACTTTTATTTATATGATTATTATGTTTTATTAAGTTATTTACGAATTTAAAAAAAATTCATTAAATGTCCGTTTGTTATGTGCATTCATGTTAATATTACGTACGTTATTCTAAATTTAATTTTCCATTAAATGATTAATATCCATTATAAGAATGATGGGATTTACAATTGGTCTGTGTTTGGTTGTCAAGTTTCGATGCGTTTCGTTAGAACTACAATGACAGTTTCTTGTTAATGAAATTTGTCAGCTTATGCTTCAGTTTAGCGTTAGTTTTTTTTTTTATACTCTACGACAGTTCATATTTGTGTGTGTAAAAAATAAGATATTTAAAAATTGGAATATTCCCCCACAACACAGTAGCTGTTTGATTTTCATTTAAATGCAGTTGCGCATCTAGGAACTTGTAAAGGCTTGGGGGCCCAGGGTTAAGACCCTCTTTTTGGGGCCCAAAATATTTGATTTTTTTTAAAATGTTGCACACTAATTTTAGGGTTTCCTTTAAGTGGTAGCTCAGGGGGATTGTGTTTCATGCAAAATAAATAGCTATTTGCTATTTACACGTATAAATAGTTACACTTTATTTTTTAAGTGCTTAAACGGCCTCAGATCACAGATGTTCTTGATATAGATCATATATCAGTCAAATATTTTATTTTTAACGCACTGTGTTGAATTATTGGTTCAGTCATATTTGGTATCCAATATTTAATGCCGCAATTTAACAATATTTGTGAATACTTTGAACTCAAACTCTTTGCTGTAATATCACTTTGTGCTGTGTCTAATTCACTCTGCATTTACAATTATCATGATTATGTCATTATCATTCATGCAAATTTATATAGCGCGCAGCTTAAGCCAAGACGTTTTCTCTTAACATATTTATATATTCGTAAATTTAATTTTAAGAAATATCTTATTTGATATGTATGTCCATTCGCAACGGCAGATTTTAGAAAGGTTACATGTCAAAAGCTTTGAAAAAATAAATAAAGCACTAAAAATAACTCTTTTGGAACTTAAGCTTACAATTGTTAAATATGGAAAAGTGACTTTTGTCTCCCTTTTTCTCCACATTTTCCGATCATTTACTATACCATCTTCAGGCAAAAGGAACAGTTAAATAAACTGAAATACATTTTCTTTGCAAATTTTGGTTATTTTTGACGGGTAAAATACTAGTACATAAATCATTTCTAAAGGACTAAATAGTTTGTTGAATTGAAAGTACGAAGTAAAGAAATCAAACGCACTGTTAATAATAAAGATAAGAATTTGAGTATCACAAATAAACAATAAAGTAAAGGGAAATGATGTTTACGGTCACTTTGAACGTTTATTAATCCAAACATTTCTGAGAAAAGCTCTTTATTTTTCTTTTATTCCTCTCTCTTGTTGTGGGATTCTTAGTCAACACTTCTCAACTAAGTTTTTATTCTATTTATTTTGTACGGTATTTTATCTGTTTGTCTGTATATGTATTTTACAAATTAATGTATTGTACCATGCAACATGTTAATATAGATGATAACATTCAAACCTATTGATGAGCACAAAATTATTGCATACTTTGACGCGGGTAAAGTTATAACATCTTACCATCAGTAATGTAACTTGCATTAAATAAAAAAATTATATCAGTAACGATGAGTGTATGGACAAATAATAATGTGGAAACTTACATTAAAATGATTTCCTAGTTGAATTCTTATTGTACAGCGTATGCAGCTTTGAATAAGTCTTATGATAAGATCTTCACATGTTATGAGTATGTATGATTTTTGATTTAAAGAGCGCAAATAATAATAACTACTAAGTAATAACTTAAGCAAATTTTGATGAATAGTATTTAGTGAAGCTTTTTATTTTATTGAAAATTTACTTGAAATAATTATATTCCACAAGCTTTAATGAATTGTGTTAGAAAAATGATATAATGTTACTTTCAATTTTTAGAAACATTTATTGGAAAAAACTGAAATTGGCTAAATAGTTTAATGATAATGAGATGTTTACGATAGTATTAAGAATTTCAGTGAAACGTGTATATTTAGTCAAGTTAATTGTTTGATGCTTATGAATTAATTTTTGAAACTAACAAACTAACATTAAAGTTTCACACTGCTTTATCGTAACAAAACAAACCTTTTTCTATTTGTGTGTTCCCTTTTACAGATATTTATTCACCCTAAATTTCCAACAGCTATAATAGGAAATCTTTCTCCGATCTCTATGCAAATTGAAACGGCATGATTGCGTAGAATATTATTGTAAATGAAAAATAATTTTAACGAGAAGAGTGAACACATTCTTTTTAAACATATACTATACAAATCTATTCATGAAGATGCATGACAAAGTTTATTTGTGTATTACTGTCGTGTCTTTGGTTCTAATCTACAAACAAAATCTGCCAAACGAATGAAACTGCTTCCTGTTTTTTTTTTTTTTTTTTTTTTTTTTTTTTTTTTTAAAAGGGTTAACGATGATGACCGACCATCATCACCAGCTCTGTAACTCTATCTAAATAACGGGCACTTTTCTTTTTTTTTTTTCTTTTTCTCTTTTCCATTTACCTTTCTGCTTACGTGATGCCGGCGATTGGTTGAATGTGATTCCTCTTCCCTATTTATCCTGTAATCACTCAAGAGTTGTGAGTTACCTCATTGGGCGCATTGCTGAGAAAAACCCTTTGTCCACAGGTCTTGAGACCAACGTGGGGCAGGAAAGGAGCGTTTGCCGACGTCTGGTTTAATCATGAAGACAAATTATTAATGGAAGGGAGTGGTCATTTTAAGTTACTATTTCCTTGTCATTGTATTTAAAATTTAAAAGTATTTTTAATTTGTTCATCCAATTATAAAAGATAGATACGATTTTATATCAATAATTTTTTTTTTAAAAAAAGCAAATTAACACAAATCTTCCAAATTCAGATGAGATTTATTGTATACAATAAGAAGAAATAAATATCTTACACCTAAAATAACTTGTAAAGAAAAAAAAACTCCTAACTGCCAGGCATTAATTACATTAGTGATGCCACAAGACGTTAAGTCAGACATTAGTTTGTTATTTTATGTAAGCGGGGAAGGGAGGGGAAAGAGAATGTCGAAGAAAACAGCTAATAGATTTTTAAAAAAAAATATTTTAACATATTATAATAGATTTAAACATCGAAATTATTTATAGATTCGACTGGAAAATCAGGTAGGCCTACATTTAATATTGGTTAAAATAATAAAAGGTTTCGTTTCAAAGATGATATATTGTGCTACAATAAATATAATATTGAGGTTTAATAATATATCATTACAACTTTTAATAGATGTTGTCCGTTAGACTACATACTGTTACTTTAATCTTCACATACACTTCCCTCGAGTATAATTAATATTAATAATAATGGGTTGTCTTTTTTAAAATTTTATCCTAAAAATAAAATTTAAAAATACACAAGTTAGTGAGCTAATAAACAAACAAATAATATTTAAACAAAAAAATAAGTAGTTTCTTATAGATAAATATAATTAGCTCTTTAGTCAATATTTTTAACTCGCTAAAATTGATAGCTTACTTTTAATTGGAGAGTAGAAACTTTGAATGCTTTCCTTACGTCACACACTATCAATATCGCGCACTACTGTTGACATATAAGAAAAATGGTTAATACTACATGTCTTTAACGGTTGTAGTGGGGGGTGAAGCGGTAGTTGAAAGATTCCATAAAATATATTTTTAAGAACTTAATCAGTTTGAAAAACACAAGACTATGTTAAAACCATGGATAAGCGTTGGACGCAATAACCTTATGTATAAAAGGATTGTCTGTAATAAATCTAAAACGTCTGAAATAATAAATTGGTTGGTATAAAGCAAATCCTCATTTGTTTTACTGCTTAGTTTCTATAAATTTGAATGCAGCTTGATTTCGTTGATTTAATTTTCATTGACTGACATTTTATTATTTTTAGCGCATTTTCGAGAAGTCGAATGCGCTATTGCACCCGTTTTGTCCGTCTGTCATCACCTTTGATCACAGCATCCATAAGTCCTAGACCCATGATGTATATATGTTTTTTGTATGTCCTGACCTGCCATTTGTGCATCAACACTCAGTTACTCGATCCGTTAAAAAACCCCGTTAAAACTACCAAAAAACTTTGCGAATCGAGAGATAACACTGGCGCAGGGAACGGCCGCCATTGCCGGAAGTCGAATACATCATTTTTCAAGCATTCAAGAGTGGTGCGAAGGCGTGCAAAAGAATTAGTTTTTTTTTTGTTTTTTTTTGTTGACGTCATTAGAATATGTGTAAAAGTTTAGAGAGTTTTACGTCATCATTTGTGGTGACTTGTAGTTAGATTAAAGAGAAAATAATTTTTTTTAAAATGTAAAGAAATGACTTTTAAATAAAAAAAATGTCAGGTATATTCATTACACAAGAAAATTCATAAAAATATGTCTAAAATCTAAACACAATTACTGATAACTACATAATGCTGATATCTAACATAAGTACTGATACATAATACGAAAATGCGCTAACACGTCCTGAGTTCCAAAAGGGACCAGGCTTAACATGATTTTTTGTGTCAATGATCGCAATTCAGTTATAATGATGTAAAAATAACTTTTTTTTAAAAATGGTTCGGTCTAAAGTGTAGTTTCTAGACCAACGTGTCTTTCGTTTACTTGCATGATGCTTAGTTATATTCTTATTTGAAACCATCATCTTTTTGGGGGGAAAAAATGTAAAAATGTAAAACACTTAAAATGTATTATACCTTTAACGTCAACGTTGATTTTTTAAACAATTTAAGGAGAGCGATTTCTTTTAAATCAAGTAATTTATAACAACATGAGATCAACATGCCGTATTTCGGATAGTTTGTTGCAAATGTATTTTTAATACTCATCAATGGTGAAAATGCACTTATTTGATTAATTAATGTGTGAGATACTTTATAAAAGAAATAAAAATAAGGAGAACTAAACGTTTAACGAAATAAATCGAAATATAACAAACCGTTTTTCCCGTTTTTTAAAGTTAGTTAACCATTATTAGTTTTGTTATCTTGCAGTATAGACATTTTTGAAATATCTTTCCTAAATATTTATACACCTTTAACTCGACCAAAAACTGTATGATATTACTGTATGAAATATTCTTTCTGCTTCGAGTAGAACACATGCAATGCTCTTAATACTTTTAAAACTGTATATTTCTGTTAACATGATTGCAACTGATAATCGCTAAAGTGATGCTTTGTATTTAGCACTAATCTGTCACAAAACGTGCAGGGAATCCCTTAGCTGCATCCTATTAGATAAAATAATTCAATGATTGGCCAGAGATCTTGTCGTCCTCATTACTAAATGTCAGTGGCGTCACTAGGGGGGTACGAGGGGTGCGGACTGCACCTGGTGACACTATCACTTACAAGTGACACCAAACATTTAAAATTATGTATGTTCCCTTTGCTTGCCTATGGCATACTCAGGAGATGCCTATTTGGGTATGTCGTGAGGGATTTGACCCCATGAGTTACCGCACTGTGAGACACCAACTTTAGTGACACTCCTGCCAAGCGTAGCCTCCAAGACAGTGTTTTTCGCATGACGCCCTATAGATATTATCGGCATGTTATTGTTTTATTTAAAATGTTTCAATGCTTTCAACTTCCCAGTCTTGCTTCCGATAATGCTGAAGAAATACGTTAGCTCAAATTGTTTTCATAATAACAAAGCAAAAGCCAAGCTTATTGCCAACAAAGATAACTAGGCGGTGGTCGAGAGGTAGCGCGCTCGACTGTCGTATCGATGGTTACGAGTTCAAATCCACGCGAAGGCGAGGATTTGCTCCCGGGGCCTGAGGAGTCCCCAAGTCACCCAGCTCCGAATGGGTATCTAGCTAGACAATAGTTAGGCGGCTGTGGTAATGCGTGGAACCCCCATAGCCGTGGCCTGTGACCGCTGCATCACTTGCCAACAGATCATCTCTCATGGTCTTGGACGCAATTATCTTCTGCATAGAAGGAGCGTCTGTATATCTAAGATAAGATATTAAAACTAAGATTTTTTTCTATTTGATTTTTTTAGTTTTTTAAGTAACAAAGGTTGATTTGTTTGTTTGTTTGTTTGTTTTTTAATTTTTTGTTTGTTTGTTTGTTTGTTTTTTGGGAGGGGGGTCTTTAAAAAAAATTATTTTGTTGTTTTCTTGCTTCTTCTCTCAACCAGAAGTATAAACTGTCAAGTGTGAAAGTGTGATAGCCGTTTCCTCCGTTTATAATACAATTTATGTAAGTGGCTAATTGTCAGTAATGCACTACATTCTTGGTGAAACTGAGAAGTTGTTTCTTTCAAGTAGTCTTGTAAACATTGGTTCATAAATTAACTTTATCATCAATTTTCTAATTATTAAAGACAGAAGTCCTGTCTCAATCCACTTTGTCCACGCCATATTAAGCCTAAGACGATATCGCTGGCTTGAGCACGTCGTCGAGCGAATGCAACCTGGTCGCAAACTCAGAGCGTGGTTTACAAGGACCTGGCGAGAGGGAATATGTCGGTTGAATGGCCACGTCTCAGAAAAACAGACACTTGAAAAGTACAAAATTGAATATTTTAATTCCGTTTTACAGTTAGCGACCGGACGGAAGGGGTGTAAAAAAAGTGTCAAAGATAGCGTGACGTACTTTATGGATGACCCCATAGAACAGGGGTGCGCAACTTTCAGGCTATTGAAGGCCGCATAAAAACAATTACTTTTGCTACGACCGCCAGAATTTTTTCACTGAAAAACGAAACAGTCACTATCAAAAATTAACCTCTCGTAATAGTCAATGCGATATGATAATGACATAATTATAATGTATTGTAGGCAAACACAGTGCTTAATTGAAAACAAAAACAATTCAATCAATATTCTATGATACTTTATTCAACATTGTCATATAAACCTAACGGTGTCCTATAATCATGTCACACACGTATAGAATAAGGATATTTTTTAAGGGACATTAGTACACTGAGAACACAATAATTGAATAAGTGATAAGTTGCTTGACTAACACTGTCCATGTAACTTAGTCCAGATTCCAGAAAATAGTGGCTGCTTGTTCTTGAATGTTTGCCGAGAGTCACGCAGAGTCCGGGCACTCGCTGGAGATCATCAGTCGTATTCCTGACGCCAGATTGGTATCCACCTGTCTGTTTCGATATTTGTTCTTGAGATATTTCATTCGTTAAAATGACGCTTCGCATATATATGAGTGCTTTCAAACAGCACTTGAGTGTTTCTTGCTATTTCGCAAAGCTTGAAATACTTCAAAAATACTTTCCAGGTCTCAAATAGATCGTTTTTGTCCTCGAATTTATTCACAAGCTTCGCGTTATTTTTTTTTTTACTTAGGTCAGTTTCATTTTATACATCCAACGACGCATACTCTGTCTCAACCTATTGTAAAGAAACAACAAGTCTCATATTTTCTGAGATATGTCGAATTCCTGAAAACGCTCTGCGAATTCCAACAACAGCGCTTCGAGGAGGCCTGAAAAGGACGTAGCCTGAACTTCATCTTTTCTTGTTTCATCACTCTCAATTAGAAAAATGTGGGAAATGATAGAGATTGAGCTGTTGGATATGACTTTGTAGCAGACGACATTTTTAGCAGAAATTCTGTACTCTTCTGTGAATGAGGCAAACTTTTGTTCCTTTGCCCTTCTTAGACTCATTAAGGCAGTTCTATAAAAATAACAAATGTACAAGGAAATCTTATAGAGATGTTAATAAGGCCTGGTCCAGCAGTGAGCAGTCTATGTTTTTCGTGGCATAAAATTCCAGTATTTCTTTTCGTAGCAGCAGAACCAGACGAGATTATGCTTATCCCTTAGACGACCAATGAACCCTGGTGTGGTATAGAATATCTTTAGCCAACGAATCAATTGTATGAAGAATTTGTATGAATTGGTTTTGGTGAAGAACATTCGAACGAAGGAAAGGGATAATGCAATTCACATCCTTCATAATGTGTCCAAATCAATAGACATAGAACACAAAGCGCCTCCTTCAATACACAATCGGGGAATCTAGCCACGAAGGCATTTTGCGTACCAACCATGGCAGGCGCGCCGTCGGTGCAGATGCCTAGCAGTTTCTTCAGATCAATGTGCAAGTCGATGCAAGCTATTTTAACTGCCAAAAATGTGTCGTCTCCTCGAGTTTGAGTAATTAGTGTCTCTGTGGAGAGCAGATCCTCGCACAATTCAAATGTTAGGGTTATGGAACGAATGAACATGTGTAGCTGCGCTGAAAATGAAGTGTCCGTAGAGTCAACAAAAAGTAATGCGAAAATTATATTGGCGGAAACTTGGTTGATTTAACATGAGCTGTTTTACCACGTTTTTATTAACTTGCTCTTGTTCCTGTTCATTTATTTATTTGACTGTCCGCAAAATTTTAAATTTTCCAGCGTAAAATGTACCGTATTTAAATTAGTGCATTTTGTAGTTTCTCTCTATACAGCAAATGTATCGGTCTGTTGTGTTGACTCTTACGTGCAATCGGAGTTCACCCATGACTACATTCCTAGTGTATTAAAACGTTAGGCGGCGCTTATGAGGTGTTTGGCATACAAATAATTAGAGGTTAAAAAAAGATGTTTAAAAACCACGTTTTTATAAGTAGACTAAATAGAAGAAAATAAAAATAGGGGTAAAAATTAATTTTTAATACAACGTTTTTATAAGTTGACTAAAAAAGAAAATAAATCAAAACTTATAATTTCAAGTACATTGATTTAATATAACTAAAAACGTGGGGAAGGGTGCTTCAAAATCTATTTGTAATATAGAAAACGTAACAAAGATGGTGGCATTTTGTCAAAATTAAAGATTTATCATTTTTTAGGCAAAAGAGAGATCTATAAGTGAGAGAACGAGTGACTGCAAATGTAAAACCTCATAAGCACCCGCTTTACTTTTTTAGTCATATTTAATCAATGTACTTATACTTATAAGTTTTAATTTATTTTCTTCTTTGAACGCCACTTATAAAAACTTTTTTTTTAAATATTCTTTTATATATTTTTTTATTTTCTTAATTTATTAATTTTACTATTCTAACAATTGTGAGAACATAGCTAATCGACTGTATTTATACTTCAAAACATTGTTCCACTAAAATTTAATATCAAAATAGAACATTACAGGCAGAGCTATGACGTTTTCCTGTTTTAGAAATGACAAATCCAAGTGATCGAAATCTTCGAGGAACGGGGGCTCCAATTGAATTAAAGGAATCAGAGATTACCAGTAATGCAAATGCGAAATGCGTTTTCTTTGAAAGTTTAAAATGTGGCAACTTTTTGAATACTAGTGTATCAACCGTGAAAAATGACGGACGTTTTCAAAATAAATATGTTGCAATTATTCCTTTTACCTGAAATTGAAAGCCATATAGTAAAATATTAGAAAATGAAAATGCAAAAAGAGAAAAATTAAAACAACAGATATTTAATGCCAGCTGGAAGTCTGGAAAAATTCGAACTATTCGGAAAGATATCTATTATGATCCCAATACCGGAACATGGCAAACCAAGGAGCCAAGTTGATATGCTACCGCTAAATAAGTCTGACTAGTTTAGTTGCGTCTGCAAACTGATGGAAAGAATTGTTAACAATAGACTGAGGCGGATACTTGAATGCGAAAATCTACGAGGCAGGCGTCAGGAAGTGCAGATCAACGGAAGATCAAATAGCTTACATAGCCCAAGAAATAGAAGACGGCTTCCAGGGAAAAAAACAAGAAGCATTGTCTTGGTTGACCTCGAAAAAGCATTAGCTAAGACCTTAAATGAAGTTCTAATTCTAAAGCTACAAAATACCCATTTATCCCACTGAATGTGAAACTGGATTACGGAATATTTAACTAATTGCAAAGCTCTAGTCAAAATGAAAGAAAAAGGAGCAACATAGCTATGATACAAAATTGGAGTTCCCCAGGGATGTGTTCTGTCATCAACACTGTTTCTAATGTTTTAATACAAATTATTCCTACAAACGTAAAAGGAATCATGTACGTTGATGATCTGGCCCTACTTAGCACAGAGCAATACACAGGCAATACAAAATTTAGTCTACAAGAAGCACTTAAAAACCTCAACCTATGGTCTAATGAAGCATGGCCATAAATTACAAAAAGACTACCTACAAAATCGTCTACCTTGCAACCAAACAACAAAGCATCAAACTAACTTTAGACAAAACAATCTTGGGGAAAAAATGACAATCTGACATTTCTAGGAATTACTTTTGACCCAAGGCTAACCTGGAAAAACCAAAAAGAAAACGCACAAAAATGTGAATCCAAAGATTGGCGCTGATTAAAAAAACTAGCTGGCTCAGACTGGGGCGCAAACCACTTCATCCTGAAGAAAACATACACCCGTTATATAAGACCTACCCAAGAATATGGCACGGCAGCGAATTCGAAATTTCGAAAATAGACAAAGTTCAAAACCTAGGGCTTCAAATAATAACAGGAGCAATGAAAACTACCCCCATTAGAGCAATGGAGGACTTAGCTACACTAAGCTCTATGGAAGTTAGACGAGAAACCAAAACCTTAACACAGTTCAACACATTAGAGGCATCAGGACATCACCCTCTAAAACTATAGCTGCAAAAATCCTACCCAACTAAAAGCCTCCAAATATCAAATTTTATGCAAGAAGCCAAACATCTAAAAAGTACACATTAAATGGATAACATCGTTATTGAAGCGACAAAACCTTACAGCCACTTCCCACCCTGGGACCCAAGTCCAACTCTATTATTCAGACAACTTAAGAAACATAGGAAAAAAGCTGACTACACAACTGAAATACTAAATCTAACAGTAAATAACATCATAAAACAATAACATGAAAATTCCTTGATAAGCGTCTACAACGATGGCTTATCAGAAAAAGCCACAAAAAATGGAGGAGCTGGCATTCTTATACAGTGGCCTAACGGAGAACACATTTGAAAAGCAAATTTCATAAGAATCCTCTTAGATAGCACTAGAGCAGAAAGGAAAGCACTAGAATTTGCTGCAAAATTACTAATAAGCCACTCCACTCCAAAAACAACCCGATCTTGTCATCTTCACTTATGCTAAAAGAGTGATCTAGTCTTTCAAAAACCAAAACTTTTTGATCAATAGGACACCCAGTACAGAACTATTGAAACTGAGCGAAAGAACAAAAGAACTTATTCTCCAATGGATCCATGGACATGTGGAACTTGAGGGAAATGATACTGCTGAGTCCTTGGCAAAAACTGGAGGCAGACAAAACCAGGCAGACCCAAACCCTGTATGGCATCTGTCCGTCTACAAAATACGATAGATTTATCTTTATCATTTGCAGCTCTTGGTGTGGCTGATGAGACCAATCCTTGAGTGGCAGTCTCTTCTGCATTTTACACACACGAATGTAGTTGGGCAGTGTTGCCTGGCCTCTCTCCTCGCTCTTTTTCCAACTGCTTCTTCCCTAGACCCCAACCCTATACATAGAAGAAAGCAAGGCTATTCTAAAAAAATGAATCTGAAAGACGGTCCAAGCTCAAAGAAACCACCCAAAAAATTATGCATACTACAAACTCCCTCGCCAATCATAAAACATCATTTTCAGGCTAAGGACGGGCCACAACAAACTTAGGCAGCACATGTTCCGCAAACTTTGAATTGGAAAAAGTGAAATGTGCCCTTTGCGGGACAGCTACGGTAAATTCGGAACATGTTCTTTAAAACTGCCCCCTGTATCACCATACCCGAACAGTCATATGGCCCCAGGAAGCTACCCTCGACGACAAACTCTATGTTGGACTGGATCAGCTGACAGCTACAGCGCAGCTCATCACAAATATAGGACTTGATGTCTAAACCCTCCATCAAAAGATTTGAGAACAAAGAAGAAGAGTGCAGTAATTATTATTTTTTACAGCTTATTTTAGTGGTCCGCCGATTTCTAAAATTAGTGGGGTTACGAACGGAAATACATAGAAAATTATGTAAATTAATTAAAGAAATTTAAGGCTTTATAAAAACAAACTTTTACAAATGTAATAGAAATTTAAACTAAAATTCTACCTCACCCTGGTGAGACCTATACTAGAATATGCATCTTCTGTATGGGACACCTCCACCAAAGAAAACATTGATAAACAATAACAAATTTAAAAAACATTCAAAACTGACAAAAATAGCACCATTAGTTAAATCATTAAACCTTTAAACACTATAGGATAGAAGAATCAATGTAAAGTATCATACATAATGCAATTAATTCTAATTTTAAAATACAAATCAAAGATAACTTAATACAACTTTCTTCTTCCAAATGCAAGAATAAACACATGCAAGTTTTTGTTCTTCCCTCCGGAATTAGGGCGTGAAAGGGGTTGCCTGAAGAAACCAGGAAAGCCAATACTTTATCAACATTTAAAACTCTAATAAGAATGCAGGACTAAACACAAACCATAGATAAGCTTAATGCCATAATCTTCTGTATAGAAGGCGCATCTGCAACAGAAAAGATAATTCAAGGCAGTATGTTGCTATTTCTTCCCGAATTCTATCGCAGCCAAACGTGGATATTTTCCTAGTTAACATAAAAACATAAATGGATCACATTTTAGCAGCACTACTCCTCCAAGTTATTTAATAATTAAAGATACATACCCACACGTTAAGTTTTTTTAGTCCTAAGGTATTTATTACTGAGAATAAACTGATTATTTGTAACTGTATTACTATTAAGGTGTACTCGAATTGTTTTAACTGAACTAGTTTGTACATGTAAGTTTACCACCAAAAAATTAAAATGTTAGAAAATAAACTTGAAGTTCGAATGTGTGTATTAAGACTATTGTGGTTATAATAATATTCAAACTCAACATATTTAACTTGGACTTATTTTCACTTGATAAAACGTAATTTTTACAGATCTGTGTGGTGGCTTCTGTCATTTCTGCTAGCAGCCGTAACTGCATGCTTAGAGAGGCTACTCGTCTGAAGACTCGAGTATTAAAATCCTGGTACTTATTTACAACAGTCAATCGTTTCCATGAACCCAAATTGCTATATGACGAATCTTTATGAGATCGACTTTTTGATAACTTGAGATGCGATCAACCTGCCCTTGACATTACAAAAGTAACCGTTAATGGACAGGAAGCCCCTGAAAAAGCCTGGCCATGGACGGTATATATAGAAGCAGAGGATGGCGATGATGAAAGTATTTGCGGGGGTTCTCTAATATCTAAATCATGGGTGCTGACAGCTGCGCACTGCACTGAAGGAGAAACCACAAAGTATGAGTTTTATTTTGGCTCAACTTCTCTTTTTGACGCACCGGGTGAATTTCGGGGTAAAAAAAGAAAATTGATTAGGCACGAAGCTTTTGACGGAGAGAATCCATTGAATGATATCGCATAAATAAAGCTGGACAGAGGAGTACCCTTTGATGATTACAAAAGTCCGATCTGTCTGCCAAAGTTACATGAAGAACTTCCCAACGACATTATTTGCTACGCGACTGGCTGGGGACAAACTGTTGGAAGTGACGATGCATCCGAAGCATTCCACCTCCAACAGCTAAACGTTAGCGTCATGCCACAGAGTTTGTGCAGTTACTCGCTGGCACTGGGCTGTTTGCAAGCTACAAGAGAACAGATGTGCATTTACTTATTGGACGAAAAAGCCGGAACTTATTTTGGGGATTCTGGTGGACCAATAGCGTGTAAGATTGGCGGAAGATTTGTTCTTGGAGGCGTCCTCTCCTCTGGGAGAAATGCATTATGTCTTGATCAGGTGTTTCCAAGCACAGGAGCAAGAGTCACCGAGTACATGGAGAGGATTATAGAAAATGTAGTGAAAAATGATCTTTGATTGTTTGAAAGGTATCGTCTTCCCAAGCCCAAGCAATTATCGGGGTATACAAATTTGTTTTCAAATAGACTTTTTCAGTTTTTGAATGTGGTACCTAGGAAAGGCCGACAATGCTTTGTTGTGGCATTTTGATGTATTAAAGTGTTACAAATATCTATATTTATATGTGTATATATATATATATATATATATATATA
>MUZC01004646.1:114262-136802 GCA_002072015.1 Radix auricularia | reverse complement strand
GTGTGTACGTCCCATACATCTCCCACATAAATAATATATATATATATTATATATATTTTTTGTTGTGTTTCTAGCCATAAAATATTAAACTGGGTAAAACGGAGAGCAAGAGATATAACACAAAGTATTGATATTTTTATAATGCTGACCCCGTAGCGTAGCACGGGCACTGTGCAACACATTTACTAGTCTAACAGATGAAATATCTAAAGGCTTAGACAATAATGATCAGATAGATTCAATATTACTATACTTCTCAAAATCATTTGACAAAGTTCACCAACTTAGTTTACTTAAAAAACTTAAATACTTTGGAATCTCAGGTCCCTTGCATCATTGGATCCAACACTTCCTATTGGGCAGGGAGCAAACTGTAATAATTAATCGATTTGAATGTGCATCAATGGAGGTTAACTAACTCAGGAGTTCCTCAAGAAACTGTGCTAGGTCCCTTACTATTTTCCATTTATATAAATGATTCAACATCTGAAGTTAGGTTATTTGCTGATTATTGTATAATCTATACAACAGTTTAAATCAGAACAAAATTGCAACATATGACAAAGAGACTTAGATGAACTAATAAAATGTGAAACTAATTGGATAATGTCTTTCCATTTCCAAAAGTGTCAACTGGTAAGTGTCATAAAGACAAATAAATAATAAATTCAAAATTTTTCATTCATGGAAAAGAGATAACCTAAACTAGAGATGCATAATAAATTAGAAACGATCATGGAATCCTCATGTCGATGAAGTTATTATAAAATTAAAAAATAAAAAACTTAGGCTTCACTTTATAAAAAGAAACTTTTACAAATGTAATTAAAATATAAAACTAAAATGCTACCTCACCCTGGTGAGACCTATACTAGAATATGCATCTTCTGTATGGGACCCATTCACCAAAGAAAACATTGATAAACTAGAAAAAATTCAAAAAAAAAGAGCTGCCGCATACATTACCAGAGAATATACAAAACTGACAAAATGAAAACCATTAGTTAAATCATGAAAGCTTGAAATACAAGAGGACATAAGAACCAAGGTTAAATTAGTAACTATGCATAATAAGCAAATTAATTCTAATTTATAAATGCAATACAAAGATACTTTAATACAGCCCTCAGATTGACATTTTAAGGATAAAAACACCTTATTCCGTATGAAAGAGCAAATACATAGAAGTTTTCGTTCTCCCCATCGGAATTCTGGCGTGAGTGGGTTGCCTGAAGAAGCCAGGAAAGCAACACTTTATAAACATTTAATTAAGACTGGAGTCATACTTTTCATCGAAGGGCAGTGTTACGGATTGCGCAAAGTAGACGCAAGGCAACCTGTCACGTGAGAAATTGCGAGATTGAGAAGAGGTCACTTGACGGATGAGGATAGACCAAAAGTTACTACTAGTAAGAGAGACAAGGTGGTTGTGATTTTAAGTCTCTTACAAGTGAACACTTAAGTTTGTGCAATTATATATTTATATAAGATCTTCAAGACACCACCGCCCAGACTACACACTCTTAAGATCCGAAGACACCACCACGCAGACTACACACTCTTAAGATCCAAAGACACCACCACGCAGACTACACACTATTAAGATCCAAAGACAACACCACGCAGACCTTTTGTTATCCATATCAACCTCGGACTTTGTCCGTGTAGGACCCCCGTGTCCACACAACATGAGTTCAGTCACGCTTCACTCTTTAGCTGATCTTAACATTCCATGGTACTCAACTATGACACTTCCCCTCACGATCCCACGGCATCCGGCTATGACTCTCTCCCCTTAAGATCCCATTGTATCCCACTATGACAGCTCCCGCTCACGATCCCGCTGTATCCGGCTATGAAACCTTCCCCTCACGATCCTACGGTATCCGACAATGACACCTTCCCTTCGTGATCCTACTGTATTCGAATATGATATCCCCACTCACAATTCTACAATATCCGACTATGACTCCTTCCCCTCACGATCCAACGATATCCGACTATGAAACCTCCCACTCAAGATCCCACGATATCCGACTATGACTCCTTCCCCTCACGATCCCACTATATCCGACTAAGACACCTCCCAATCACGATCCCACAGTATTTGACTATGACTCCTTCCCCTCACGATCCCACTATATCCGACTATGACACCTCCCAATCACGATCCCACTATATCTGACTATGACACCTCCCAATCACGATCCCACAGTATTTGACTATGACTCCTTCCCCTCACGATCCCACGGTATTCGACTACGACACCTCCCTCTCACACCACACTAGCTACCTGAGAAAGAATGTAGCCAGTTTGATCTCATACAATTTTAGACCGTGTGTACGTCCCATACATCTCCCACCACAGTACTATCAAGCCCTTCCCACTAACACAACACCACTAACCATATATAAAAAAATGTGTATTGTAAAAAAGAATTTGTAAAAGAACATTTTGAATTGAATATCAAAAGGATTTTATTATTTTACAAAAGGTAGTGAGTATAGCCTCGTCAAAACGACCCAATATGCGGCTGCATACGCGCTCGTTCACTTCCGGTTATTGCTATTCTTAGTAAAAAAAATTTTATAAGGTTAAAAATTTCATCGGAGAATGTGTAGCTGTGTGGTCATATTGATAGTACGATAGTACGCTACATCGCAGGTCCGGGGTTCGATTTCTTATTGATGCCTATTTTTTTTTTCAAACAATACTACATGAATTGATTATGAATAAGATTTTTTTTTTTTAAATGGTTTGTTTTGATGTTAGGCTTAGGGATAGACTTTAGGGTTACGTTAAGTGATAGTTATTAGGGTTTGGGTTAGGTTTAGTGATAGTTTTTAGGGTTTGGGTTAGGTTTAGTGATAGCTTTTAGGGTTTGGGTTAGGTTTAGTGATAGTATTTAGGGTTGGGTTAGGTTTAGTGATAGTTTTTAGGGTTTTGGGTTAGGTTTATTGATAGATTTTAGAGATTGTTTGAATGCACATATAGAATCGGAGGTTCAATGAAAGGCGCAGTGAATACTTGTAACTCTTAAATTTTATAAACATCATTTTATAAACAATGTTACTAAGAATAGCAATAACCGGAAGTGGACGAGCGCGTATGCAGCCGCAAATTGGGTCGTCTTGACGAGGCGATACTCACTACCTTTACAAAAAGCTTTTTAAAGGTGAACTTTTTTAAAAACAAATATATATTTTAAAATGATTTTTAAAAGTTTAATAAATAAAACAAGTAATTAGAGTAATATCCCACTTTGTAGACCTGTGACACAATTCATAAAAGAATGGCAGACTTTTCTTATAAACAGGAAGCAATCTTTAAAATCATCACATTATTTGTTCATTTAAAAACATTAAATATAAAAATGCACAGAAATAAAAGCCTAATTTAACATGGATACTGTGATATAAAAACTTTTTTTTTTTCAAAAGGATTTTTATGGACATTTTGAGCAATTTTATTTGAAATGATTTAAGGTACAATTTGCAAGTAGTCTATAGTATTTACATTATGGAGATGTTACGGTTACTGATGAACTATTCCACACTATGCGAAGAAACCTATGATGAAAAACAAACAAAATAATAGATTAACACTTTATTACAGTCACTTTATAAAGTATGGCTATATAATAATATAAGTACATATAAATTAGGGATGTTGTCGATTAAATTAAATTTAATCGTTAACTTTTGAAAAATTACCGATTAATTAATTGATAATTTTCTTAAAGCTAAAAATAAAGATATATGACGTCATTAAACTGAAAATTTCAAGGGAAATAATAAAAACAGGCAATTTTTGTTGTTTATTTTTAAATTGAGTTATTTTAAAACATTTAGGCTAGGCATAAAAGGCGATTCCCCACATAACGCATTGCGTGTGACATCATTTCGTTACACCACTGACACTGTTTCCAAAACATCTTTGCCAGCCCTAGAAACAGTTCTGTAAGAGACGGCATTTTCTTAATTTAGGGGGTTTCAAATCAAAACTTTTTAACAAAAGGGCCGCATTAACTGTCAAACAGCAGTTTTGGGGCCGACTACTAACCCCCAACAACTAAGTTTTGTGGTAAACTTCAGGTAAAAGTTAGCTTTTTTTTTTTTTTTTTTTTGCATATTTAAAAGGTCTTTAGGGGCCGGATGAGACGGCCTCGCGGGCCGCATCTGGCTAGCGGGCCGCATCTGGCTAGCGGGCCGCATCTGGCTAGCGGGCCCTAGTTTGGAGACCCCTGTCAACGAAAACTGTGACGTCATTTCCTCAGTCTACATCATATTCGCCTTATAAGAATTTATTTATATGAAGTCGCGGTAAGACGATAACCGGTTTAAATTGGATTTACTTAACCAGCAAACGGTTTGCCGGAGGAAAAAAAAAATGAAATTCACGATCTTCTTCCCACCTTCTAAAATCTATCAACTCATTCACGACTGTTCTGTTGTACCATCAAACTGAGGACACTCACACACTGCTTTCAAGTTGTGTTCAATTCTTTTATTTAACAGCTCGTAGCTCTTAACTTCATTTCAGATTCAGCAACGCAAGGTTTTCAAATCTTAAGGTTAACAAACTTTAAGTTTAAGTCTTAATTAACATAAAAATACTTAGAATAATAAACACCGCTGAGATAAAGATGACGGTCAGAAGAGATTCAATTTAATCAAAATCAAAATGACACGTAACATCTGGAGTATTGATAGACTACGTTTACGTATAAACTAAAATAAGAATGAATGGATTCAAAAGGATTTGATTACAGAGTTTTAACCTAATTATAAGATATGCCAGTTTTTAAAAAAATGCTATAAGGCATTGCATTCGATTTCATGATGAATTCTCTACTGAGATTTACATAGTTCTCTTCATTTATATCTTTTATTCAAGTTATGATTATTTTAAATTATATCTTTCCCAGAGGCGTCACTAGGGTTGTTGTCACACGGGGCGGTAGCTTACAGTGTCACCACTTCACTTTTCAACCCAAAGAACTTCTCCGAGTTCACCAGTGCAGTAACGGGAACATTCAGAATTTCACATTTTCGTGTCACCCCAAGATGGTGTCACCCAGGGCACCCCTAATGACGCCACTGATCTTTCCAAATATTATCGCCACGAGGAATCAATGTTATGTTGTAATCATGTATGTGTGTTTGTCCTTCATGTGTTTTGGTGGTACATAGTGAATATTTTTGTATGTGCTCTGTATGGATTTTGAGGTTACAAAGTTAATATGTATGTGTGTCTTCAGTATGTGTGTGAATTGAAGAAAGTAATTATGTATGTGTGTAGTGTCCTGTATGTATTTGGATGTTGGGAACAAAGACAATATCAATGTGTATTTCGATGGTACATAATCTTCCCATTCTGAAAGAAATTAAAATAATTACAAGTGGATCCCATTAGATATCCCGTCACCTAGAGACTTGCGTTCAACTGATTCAAACAACAATTAAAACAACAATTAAAACAACAATTAAAACAACAATTAAAACAACAATTCAAACAACCATTAAAACAACAATTAAAACACCAGATTGTGTAATCAATCATGAAGAAAGTATATTCATACACACATTTATGTATATAAACAGAAATTTAAAGATTACTTCTTTTTGTATGGGAAGAATTTTATGGTACAAATAACGTTGCAATGGAAAAATATTATCTAAAGAGATATTAAAAAACGAACAAAAATAACTAAAACTTCAAAAACTTTGAGAAGAGGAATCCTAAGTCGTTAGAAAATTAGTTACATTACATTTTTAAAAAATTCAGCATCATCCAATACGATATTTAAAACACAAAAAGAAAGTTTGGATCTGCTGTGAGATATTCGTACATTGCTGGGAAAAGGGGGGGGGGGGGTTGAGACTATGCTACTGTATAAAGGTTTTCAACCAATTTTTAATATCAGAGCGGCAAATCGGGCAGCTTTCTAGACTTCCGGCACATTCAGGACAGCAGACGAGGTGGCCGCAAGGGACGAAAGCGACATTGGCGTCTGACGTCATACATATTTTACACTGGGGCTGTAGTCGAGAACGTTTGGTGACGTCATTCTGTGTGATAGTTTGACCGCTGGTGGTGAATGATGACGTGGAAACTTGATGATTAGTTGGTTCATGATCACCATTGGGTTCACTTGTGACAGGTTCTCTCGGCTCACTAACCCCATTGGGTCCAGCTGCCACTGGTTCTCTCGGCTCACTAACTCCGTTGGGTTCACTTGTGACAGATTCTGTCGGCTCACTAACTCCATTGGGTTCACTTGTGACAGGTTCTGTCAGCTCACTAACTCCATTGGGTTCACTTGTGACAGGTTCTGTCGGCTCACTAACTCCCTTGGGTTCAGCTGCCACTGGTTCTCTCGGCTCACTAACCACATTGGGTTCAGCTGTGGCCGTTGCAGTGGCGGCAACAGCATTGCCTTGTTCTGTAGATGCATCTTCCTTGTTTTCCATCTTTTCTGTGTTACTGTTTGATCCTGCCACTGGCAGAGGTCTGTTCAACCACATCTGCAACGCGTAGAAAAACAGTTGTCAAAGTAAAACCTGGTGAATTTTATTGTTTCATTATGCCAATACTTTTTATTATATAAATATGTTGTTAGAGTCTGTTTCGTTTTTTTTTTTTTAAATGTAAAATAATTGCTAGTTGATCCCATTAGATATCCCGTCACATAGAGACGTGCGTTCAAAGATTTAAACAACCATTAAAACACCAGATTGTGTGATCAATAATCAAGAAAGTATATTCACACAAACATTAATGTATATATATAAACGGAAATTTAAAAATTACTTCTTTTTTATGATTCCTTAACACTAAGGATCTAAAGAAAAATCAAAAGGCCATTTTAAGTATTAAAGACATTTGTAGACATAATTATCTGCACAGATTTTCGTTGAAATAGAAAAATTCTCAAGAAAATGAAATAGAAAAATTCTCAAGAAAATTTCAATTGTTGTTTCTGTACATTTTCTTGGATTTTTCCTATAAATATTTGGGATATACTTTTGCTTCAAATTTTTATTTCATATTTTAAAACCATCCAAACAAATCTTCTCAGCTTTCAGACGGAGAAAACTTAATGAGTCTTTAATCCTTGCCAATATTTTTAGGCAACAGTTTAAACAAGAAAACCCTGATCTGTCCTACCCACCACTTCCATTACCAAATTCATTGCCTCGGACACGTCATTCGCTCACTTTTCCGTGTGAAAAACGATCAGGCATTAGAAACTTAAAATAAACGTGAATAATATGTGTATAGAAAAGATGTATTCATTGATTCATCCGGTTTAAACAACACTGATACCATATGAAGACGACTTGCTTAGTATCGTACATGGTAACCAAAATTATTCTTTATATTTCATAATTATTTGTAATTGTCTGATCATCCGAAAAATAATTTGTAGGAACTTACGTGTACAAGTGCCTCTGGGTTTTATAAACTTACGTGTTCAAGTGCCTCTGGGTTTTATAAACTTACGTGTTCAAGTGCCTCTGGGTTTTATAAACTTACGTGTTCAAGTGCCTCTGGGTTGTATATCAGTTTTTTGCCATCGACAAAGCTGACTACAATGTCGCCATCATCATCTACAGAATCCACGGTGCCGACCTTCTTCCTATACTAGAAACATAAACATGTTAATTGGTAAGGCAAAAACCTAGTCTAGAAACTGAGTTGTTCTGTACAATATTTAATTTAAGAACGATACAAATATAAGATAGCAAAGTTAATGATTGTAATCGAAATTCTTTGGTCGTTCTGTCCAGGGCCGGCTTTAAGCATAGGCAAACTAGGCAACCGTCTAGGGCCTCCAATTAGCCTCATCATTTGTTGGGGCCTCGCACAACAATTTTTTTTTCTATTACATTAAGGGTCGCCAATTTCACTTCGCTTAAGGCCCCAATTCGCTTAGGTCCGTCCTGTTCTGTCAACACAGATATAATTCCTGAAATATGCCCTCAATGAAAGTCATAAGAAACCATAAGCACCTGGTGACCTAAAATCCATTCTCTTTTGCATAAAGTAAAAAAAATCTCCAAGTACTCTGAGATGTAACAAGGGAGACGATACATAATTTTTAAGAAGCCAGAAGTTTTGTTTTAAAAATAGTGTGGTGTCTTATCAAGGGCAAAGGGAATATTATTTCTTTGTGTATTTTTATAAAGATTAAGTCCGCTACAGCATGAAAATTCCTTTCTTCGTGTAGATCAAGGACTTAATTCTTTTAGATTATGTACGCAACTGTGTGAAAATGAAGTATTTTACTGCATAAAGACTAAAAAGAATCACTGCACACAGATTAATTGCTTTGCTGTAAAACTTTAAAGTTGGCCAATGTATCAAGATAATATACGTTCATGTATAATTATTAAATACGAATATATATATATATATANAAGCAGTGCGGCTGGGCATATATTGTGGAGGCCCTGGGGGCGAATTGTCGGCGCTCAGAGGGACGGGTCCTTTGAAGCTGGACGGGTGCGGCCTAGGAACGAGGCCAACCTGGGATCCTGGTGACGGACGACAAGCTTGGGTCCTTTAATGGGAACGGGGATTGACCACGGGCCAGCGGTGTCCTTTGAAGCGGTAAGGGTGCGGGCGAGAAACGAGGCAAGCTTGTGGACGGCAGCAGACCTGGGTGTGGTAGTCTCGCCAGAGATTGGTTAAGTCAACAAGCTTGACCGTGTCTTATGAAAGACTGACGGGTATATAAGACGGGGGAGTTAGGGACACAAGAGGATAGACAGACGGAGAGAGATGTAGGGATAGGACAGAGTTAGGAGTACACTGAGTAGACACGAATGTTAGTTTGATAAGATAGTTAAGATGTTGAGGAATTAAACATAACTAGTTTTGCATTCTGACTTGGACTTCAGTGATTGATTAATAAGTTAACAAGTGTGAACAAATCCTTCACAAATGGTGGCAGCGGTGGGATGCAACCTTGCAGCGTCTCCCAGGAGAAGTAAGCCTTGAAAATCTTCAAAGCAATTGGTAGCCTTTCTTCAACTAGTAGAACAACGATGGCGACACCATATCGTCCTAACCCACCAACCTACAACGGGAGTTCTAACTGGCACTCGTTTATTTGCACATTTGAAATCGTGACAATATACACAATTGGAGCGAAGAGGACAAATGCATGTATCTACAAACTTCAGCAACTGGGCCAGTTCAGGACTATATCCACTGTAATCTAAAGGAAGAGGAGAAGAACACTTATGAGAAATTAAAAGAGGCCCTAATCCGTAGATTTAAGGACCACAGGACACCGGCATTCTTCCAAAATTTATTGGAAAACCGAATGCTACTCGACACAGAAACGACGGTGGAGTACGCTTCCGCCATCACCAGCTTAGTCGAACAAAGTTTTCCAACTGCGGATCAACCAACTCTTGATGCCATCGGCTTCAAACAATTTCTCCGGGGACTCCCCGATCAGGCGATGGTATCACAAATAGGCCTAATGCCTGAACCTCAAACGGTGGAAAAGGCCCGAGTAGCCCTTGACCAACTCTTAAACCTAAGGGACAATATAAGTAAGCCAGGACAAAAGGTTGCTGCAGTAGCCACTGACCAACTGGCTAGAGAAATCAGTTGCCTGAGGGAGGATCTGAAATTTTTCGTCGCCTCTCAGAGACAGTCAACACATCCTTCGTCACGGGAACCACGGAGAGCAGAAATGAAGTGCTACGGGTGTGATAGGATCGGTCACATTGCCCGTAATTGTGCTACCGAGGAACGTGGAGGAACAACTCCTAGACCACTTCAGCTGAATCGTATTTCAGTGATGGAAAATAATGTTAATTCACGTGCAGTTTATGTGCCAGTTAAAGTTTGTGGTGATAGAATGGAATTTCTGATGGATACAGGAGCCGCGGTAACTGTTATATCGGGAAAACGATTTTTCGAGATCCCACGTAAGCAGCGCCCTCAAATTCACAGATTGGACCCAGTGAACTTACAGATCGGAAATGGAGCACCTCTCAAGCTTTATGGGGTGTGTCAGTTAAAATTAAAGATTGGTAACAATGTGTATCCTTGGACCATGTACGTTGCTGAGATAGCCGAGGACGGATACATTGGTTTTGACTTTTTGTGCAAATATAACTTTGCCTTTTCAGTCAGCAAGGGCCTGACATTGGGTAACAACAAGGTTCAAACTGTGCATAAAGGAAAAATAATAAGTTGTGAACCGTATAAGATGAACTCCCATGCTAGTGTTTCTAATGGGGTGAAAAATATTCCGTTACCAGTGTCTCCCCGCCTAGGAGTGAATGCAGTGAAGGTGAATAATAGGCAGTGTTCAAGTCAAATTCAGGGGACTAGGGTTACTGGCAGCCAGAGTTGCCCTATTGTTCCATCGCCCTGCCCCTTACCGGTATCCAGGTTAAGGAATCTGAATGATACGTCCGTCAAGAGTTGTGGTCAATTCAAACCTCTTGCTAGAGTCGAGACAAAGGCGACAATTCGACAGGAGCGGGAGGAAGGTGTCATCACGACAAGAGCAGCAACTCGCTCGTTTAAGGTCGGTGACAAAATTCAATTGTCCGACTCCGTCAACCAAGCGTGTCGGGATAACAGAAACAGAAATCATCGTAATCAGTTCGTTATCACCAGGAAATTCAATGATAATTTGTTCGAAATAAGACGAGAAGGGCAGACAATGAAAATCATTCATCTTGAGGGATATGCAAGTATGAAACACGATGACACTTATCCGCCAAAGTTGAAGATTATGAACTATTCTTGTGGTAGACGACAGACGAGGAGAGTGTGCTAAAATCTAGATTATTCAAATGAACACTGAAATTACACTATCTGAAACATTGAGATAACTATTTTGGTTAGTCATTTAATGCTATCACTTGAATTTTAGGAATGGTGAAATTCTGAAATATGTTTTGCTATCTTATGCTATTATTTGATTTTGTATGATAATTTGACATTGTGGTTTGTTTGTGTAATGCTGTTACACGAACAAGGTTGATGTATTGAATTGTTGTGCTTGGTTTGTCTCAGGATATGATTTTGTGACATAGTGATAAAATGACTATGTTTGGGTTATGCTTTTAGCCCATTATGAGTATTTTTGCTTTGTATTTTTATGCCATTAATTGATGATGAGCAGGAAATGTCTATGTGTATTTTTATTGTCAGATGCCATTATCTGACGTTACATTTGTCTGTTAATTATACTGTAAATAAGATAGATGTACGTAGTTGATGACTGGGAGGAGCGTTGAGAAATTTATGTATTTTTATGATTTATGTGTCTCATATATTATTTGGATTTATTGTGTAAGATATTTTTATCCACTATATGTTTGACATGTCACTTTTGTCGAAATTTCTCCCTGCTTATGTTTTGTAAGGTTGCTTTCAATAATGTTGATAATTGACCATGTGACTATGACTTGACTGACACACGGTTAGTGGGTTGAGACAGTACAGCGGTGTAGAAATGGAGCCTTGTAGGAATGGTGAGGGCCAGGTTGTGTTGGCGTGAAACACAATAAGCTCTCGGTGTATTTTTTTGAATTGTTTGCCAGAAAGTCTTAGTCACTCGAAGCCAATTTAACCAAACATATGCCGAGATGTTACTTATGGTTACTTGATGTCGAGGACGACATAAGTTTTGTGAGCAGGGGAAGTGTGTGGAGGCCCTGGGGGCGAATTGTCGGCGCTCAGAGGGACGGGTCCTTTAAAGCTGGACGGGTGCGGCCGAGGAACGAGGCCAACCTGGGATCCTGGTGACGGACGACAAGCTTGGGTCCTTTAATGGGGACGGGGATTGACCACGGGCCAGCGGTGTCCTTTGAAGCGGTAAGGGTGCGGGCGAGAAACGAGGCAAGCTTGTGGACGGCAGCAAGTCTGGGTGTGGTAGTCTCGCCAGAGATTGGCTAAGTCAACAAGCTTGACCGTGTCTTATGAAAGACTGACGGGTATATAAGACGGGGGAGTTAGGGACACAAGAGGATAGACAGACGGAGAGAGATGTAGGGATAGGACAGAGTTAGGAGTACACTGAGTAGACACGAATGTTAGTTTGATAAGATAGTAAAGATGTTGAGGAATTAAACATAACTAGTTTTGCATTCTGACTTGGANTATAAATATATTTATTTATTTTTTAAAGTAAGTTTAAGTTAACTATTTATGTATGTTATTCTTTAAAAATTTAGTACATCAATGTACAAATATCAAGTACATAATTGGGAAAAGATGAAGTACTTAACTTTAAAAAAATATCAGGTACTTTACTCTTTACAGTACGTTACTGTATGTAGATTATTATTATAATGTAAGGATATTGAGTTGGTTAATGTAAAAATATTAAGTATGTTACTATCAAGAATACTTTTATGCTTAATTTTAGGAAACAGCATCACCATTTTTTTGATAATTTTTTCTATTTTCGATTAAATAATACAGGATATTTCTAGTTATCGTAATAATAGCTTTGAAAAATTTATGGTTAATAATTTGATTTTAACATACATACAAATTTAAGTTAAACGCTTCCTGACAGTAAAAATATAGACACGATTTAAACACACTTACTTTGTCCATACCATCAGTCCATCCTCCATGATCTTTCTGTAGTTTCTTCATCGACTCAACATTGCCCAAACATTTGACTTTGTCCCCGACTGAGAACTTGGAATTCACATTGTCTGATTTACCTTTTGATATCAAATTATTCCCGCTATATTATCTCTCATTTTGAGAGCAAAATTTACATGTTTTATCTACATAAAAATTACTTATTAATTACAAGATATTTACATTTTATCATTTACCAATTGATGTCAAAGTGTTCCCGTTATATCATCTCTGATTTTGAAAGCAGAATCTTCGAATCATTTGATTTACTTAATTATAACTTCTTTATAAAATGATAATCTCACAGTATGATCGAATACGTGATTAAAAACTTTTTTTAAATCTTCATTTGTCTGTATATAATCTATAAATATCTTTTGTCCCAAGAAATACGATACGATACATTTCTTGGACTCAATTCCTCAGATCATGAATTTGTTGAGCTTTAGATAAGCTTTGATCGCTCAGTGACGTTCAGCCACTATGAGCCATAAAAGAAAAATAAAAGCCAGGGTCCTAAACTTAACATCAGTCATTGACAGGTTTTAATAAACTTGTCTGATTGATAAAAAATTCATGTAGGCTTTATAAAAATCTTCAGCTGTTTGGGTTTAAAACCTGATATATTTAACTTAACCAGCGTTAGGGGAATCGTTGTATGATAAGCCTATGAACGATCGCATAAAATAACCCTTCTAGCTAAAGACATGTGTACTATCCCTACAGGTGAGCACTTTTAACCTAGTACATGTAAATGTTCCCTGTAGCAGAATGATACTAACTAAACACAGGTGTATTATACCTACAGCTCAGCACTTCTAGACTAACACAGATAAATAGTGCTTGTAGTAGAACCTTTGCAAACTAAACACAGGTGTACTATCCCTAAAGTGGACAAATTCTTACCTAACACAGGTAAATGGTCCCTGTAGTAGAATCCCCCTGCAGCTGGCGTGACGCATTTCAGGTCGACTTTTCCTTTGTGTCCCAGGCGCGTGGGATGGTTTCTGCTTGGATCAGCTGACCACTTGACATCGGCCCTGGAGCGTCCAGTTTCTGGTGACCAGCCGCTGATATCAACAACCGTACCGACTTTTCCATCTCCACCTTCGGTTCATGAATTGGGAATAAAACAATTGAAAGAGCTTATTATTTTTATAGAAGCAATACCCAAGAAAGTAAAACACGGATTTCAAAGACCTTTGTAGCCACTCAAAATAATCATAAATAGCAGTGTCTGAGTAATTGTTATTATCCTACATGCTGATATATTCTTTCCTTGTTTAAAAAAAAATTAATTTATTTTGAAAATAATAAAGTTGTAAGCTGTCTGCAAAAAATTAGGTACCCTATTATAGATGAAAATCAATCCAACGACAATCGCTCCCTTTATTTTGGGTCTCATTTCTAACTTTTAATTCTGATTTATTGTTTCTAAATGGATGTACACCATTTTTGCCAAATATCTAAATATAGCATTCGTTATGCTCCATTTTTTTAATACTTCCCATTTTTGAGTTACCAATTTCCAAACCTACCATCGCTGTATACCCATTTCCAAACCTACCATCGCTGTATACCCATTTCCAAATCTGCTGTATCTGTTGCCCCATTTACCAACCTACCATCTTTGTTGCCTCATTTTCCAATCTATTATCATTGCATAAAACTACTAGCTTTGTTTCCCCCCTCCCTCACGCCCATGTCTAAACCTACCATCATTTTACCCATTTCCAAATCTATCATCTTCGTTGCCCCTGTTTTTAAACCTACCATCTTTGTTGCCCCATTTCCAGTCCGGGCCTCTTCTAACAGTAGCGCCAGGGAAAATCCCGCTCATTGAAATCTTCTGAGCGTCACTGCGTTTGCTGACAGCCACCCTAGAAAGCAACAACCATAGAGTTTATTCATTTGGTTAGCTAATAATGTTAATTTTAGAAATTTATATAGCGCAGTATCCCGGCAAGCAACTGTGGACACGGCGCTTTACATAAACATAGTAACACACATATAATTATCAATGAATTCAATTTTAAAATTTCATTTTCTAAATACAAAATTACAACAACAACAAAAAAACACACACGGTTTTCATGTGCACATAAGTAACGTTTATCATTAAGAGAAATGTTAGATTTTTTTAAAAAGTACTTTTATAAGTAAAGTTTGAAGAGATGTGTTTTTAATGCAATCTTGAAGGCCTAATTAGGAAGAATACTGCGATTTTTTCATTGTAAAAAATTCCATTGTCTGAGGACATAATAAGAGAAAGACCTTTCGGCAAATGTTTTCGTTCGTTTCTTAGAGATAGAGAATCTAAATGGGGATAGTATTAAATGGGAATATCATAGAAGCAGAGAGAAGCTTAACTTTATATTAACGATAAGAAAACTTGTGGAATTGAAAGAGTGAAGAACTAATTTTCTGTTAGAGATAGAGAGAGAGGTTTGTGGGGGGGGGGGGATAAAGTAAGGAGAAGTCGTTAACAAATCTAATATAATGAGTGATATTTTCCTGTATTAAGAGGAACCATTTTAATTCTTGCATTTAAGTTTATTAAGTTTATTATTAAATAGACCAACAAGGTATCATAGAATTAGATGGAGTTTCGTTTTTTTCCTCCTTAAACCTCTCATTTATTTTATTTCAACACAAAGCATGTTATTTATTCCACTCTTTTTTGTTTTTAGTCACCATCCCCTTTAAGATCTCTTTCAGGAAAACGGTAAACTATATCAAAAGAAGGGATGTACCGGATTCTTTTTTTTTTAATTCTTGCGGAGCCGGATTTGGCCGGATTTATTATGTCCAATCTGGCGGAGATGGATTTATAGAAAGGGCCTGATTTGTCGGAGCCTGTGTATATCTATATATTATGGCCCTACCGGCCAACATGGATGTGGCCAGATTTATAAAGTTGAAGTCTGGCGGATCTGGCTTTGTAACAATTGCTGGATTACTGTTAGCCGAAGCTGAAATCTGGTACACATCTAATTAATTTATAAATAATTTTCATCTATTGAAAAACGTAATCCTCAGTCACATTTAGACTATAGTTAGTCAACAGATCTCAATTACAAAAAAAGACTAGGAGGTAAGTTCTCGTTACCTCTTTGCGGATGGTGTATTTATCCGCCAAAATGCATGATTGACGTCATGCTGGTCACTCCCATAGCAGGAGGTGCAGAGGTCAATGTCCGGACATTCCTTGCAGTTCCAGCGCAAGCCTTCAAAAGTCTCAGACCCGCAGTCGCCATCGCATAAAATATCGGGATGTTTGACTCCTGTTAAGTATTGGGAACATGTTTTTTTTTAAATTACTTTTAAATAAACCATTAATTAACAACTATTGCTATGTAAAGTACTACTTTTATGTTGAGGAAAGTTAACAAATGGGTACCCATTGTAACTTCATAAATATGGGTGAAAAGAAACTAATTGGTGTTTGATGAATGTGTTTGATGAATGTGTTTTATGGCACATTATTATAGAGAACGGTGATCCACTCTTTTTTAATACAAAAATTTCATTACCAGTATTTATAGGCCCTGAGCTATTTATTGAGATATGGGGCCCTTTTGAAGTGCAGATATTCCATGTCAGTGCCAAAAAAAATTTTGAACCCAAAAAGGCGGAGGATCTAAGATATAGCTTGTTTAGCTCGGGAGACTTCAATTTGAGCTCCTTATTTGAAAATACTTATTTACTAAAAGCAATCATTTGTTTAATTAAAAAAACAAAACAATTTAAACAACATCTAAAACGAAATGTATTTTTAAAATAAAATAATAAGAAAAACAAAAACATGTTTTTTAATTAGTCCCTTTATAAAAAACTGACCACTTTGTGCATTGTCCAAAATCCTGAGGTCATAGCATCCATCCTGACCAGCCCGGTACATGTTTCGTTTACCAGAATCCCACACAACAAAGACACATCTCGTCATCGACTTCTCCGTGGCCGATGGTTCTACAACTGTTCCCAGCTGACCTTCGCCGTTGTCTTGATTGTCCCACTTCCAATCTGGGCCACGAACAACTCGGTCCCCTGTGTCAAAGTTTGAGGAACCCGGTTTGGCTTCTTTCTTTTGAACGATTTCCTTGATAAGAAAAACAATTTTGGAAATTTATTATAAATGTCGCTGAAGATTGATTTGCTGATGTCTCAAAAGAATACTTGAAAATGTATCACCATAAAAGACAATAATGCAATTTCTTCTATTATCACTAGCATATAGGATTACAAATATTCCATTTCACTTGCTAGCAAATGTTAAAATATACTCTCAAGAAATGAGTTATGGACTTCAGGACAATTCTTGCACACTTCTCCCCTTATCACCCTCTCACCTTACAATCTCATTATCTAAACGTAAAGCCATGGCCACTGTCACGATAAAAGTAAGAGTAATTCTTAGCATAAATCGCAATATAGTTTACCTATTTATTAATTATACATATCATTGGCCAGTTCCTTTAATATTCAACTGGTGATCAATTATATATATTTTATTGGCTAATATTGAACCTTTGATCACATTATTGATACATTTTATAAGAAAGATAATTTACTTTTATACCAGTGGGTGATAAGTTAATCCAACACTCAAAATTTAACCATCACAAGTAAGTGTCAAAAATGATGAACTATTTATTTTCAAGCAACAAATCAGTGATAAATAATTTTTACCAAATTCGATCCGTATCTTCCTCTTACATAATCTTTCAATATCTTTCTGAAACATATATCAGTATCTTCCTCTTAGATAATCTTTCAACATCTTTCTAACACATCTATCAGTATCTTGCTTTTAGGCCTGCGTCTCCCCCGACCCATCTCATCCCGCCTTCATACACGCTTAATATTGACCTGTTATACGCGTACAAAATTGATTTGCTATACACGCTCAAAATTGACAGTTTGTACAGGGTTTAACACATAGCTGACATCTATTCATTACCGAATCTCCTTCTTCTGCATCCTGAAGCAGCCTGGCAAGTCCCTCCATGGAACTGAGCCCTAGACTTAACCCCATAGCACCAAGTCTTTCGATTCCGGGGATGCCCTGGATGCCGCCAGCTGCCCCTAGTCCTCCAATCATTCCCAAAATGGGGTCCACTAACATTCGTCGCGTGAGCTCCTCTTGCAAACGTTCCTGAATAAGTTGAGGACCTTCGTCAGAGCCTTGAACCTCTTCAGAAGTTTTACCTGTGGAATGTAGCTCAGTGGCAACACGGCTCATATCTTTAAAAAAAAATCTTTAAAAATAGGTCTCTATTTTATGCCATCTCACATGACATGGCAACGTCATTTCTAACGCATCTACTATAACTATACAAATGCAGAGGTCACTCATTCTGTAACGCTAAGAGACATAATCAGCATGTTATTTCAATCGAATTTTAAACGTAAAGATCATAATAATTTTGGTTTCGAGATTAACAGAGCGTGTGGTATTTCTCGCCGTAAAATATTATATAACGTTATTGTTTGAGCTTATATTTTAATTTTGGAAAAGGGAACCATGTGATAAGAGACGTTAATACTTTGGCTGACGTTAACGCTAAGTTACATGGGACTTTAATTTTTTTTTAAATGGGTTCAGTAGGCGCCCCAGAACAACCTAGTTTTAAATATTGCTAGGAAGATAGTTGTATGATAAAGCCTTATATAGTTATTGCCGTGGCTATTTGATAACGTTTCAAATACCTATATCACAGCTGTGTGCAACAGTGTCATGTAACTATTTCTACAGCTATCTGATACAGTCTCACATAACTATACCCCAGCTGAGTGATACAGTCTGGTCTATCTGTAAAACATTTGTGCTATACAGCATAATATGGCTATTGCATTTGCGGTTTGAGAAAGTTTCATATAACTATAACACGCATGTGTGTTACATTCTAATATTATCTATTCTACCGCTTTAGCTTGGATACTTCTTTGCTGGGGCGCCACAAGGGTTTGTGTCACCGGGGGTGGTAGCTCATGGTATAATTACCACACGACGTACCCTACAGAACTCCTCTGCCAAAAACGGGAAGATATATAATTCTACATTTTGGTGTTACTCCTTGTAATGGTGTCATCCGGACCGGCCCGCCCCCTCCGCACCTCCCATCCCATTGACGTCACTGCTTCTTTGGTCTAATTAGATCGCTTTTAAATTAGTCGGATGATAAGAGAAGGTAACGAACAAATAGTCAACCCATTTAATTATTACACATCGACAAATTAAAAGAATCCCAAAAACGCGTTCTCATTTAAGTAATGAAAACACGTTGATGTGAGATCACCCATTGATTTAATTTGAAAATTAAATCATGATAACAGTCTGGAGCATACTACATTCGCTTTTATATCGTTATTACTGGACGTCATGGGTTTTCTAAGTAAAAAAAAAAAAGAAAAGAAATTGAATGCGCCACGAATATACGAAAACAAAAATGTACTACAGTCTAGAACCAGCAAACATCAACATGGAACCAAGCAGATACGCCAAGCCATGGGCAAACAACTTTCATGAACATGTAGACGTATTGTAAGGAGATGCGACTGACCTAGGATGGGGAGATGAGTCTTGTAGTAAGGTCCACCTGATGACGGCGTGACACACTTTAGGTCCAGTTTGCCGTCATGACCTACTCTGTAGTTTCTGGCCACACCGCCGGGCCACTGGACGATGACCTCAGATCGAAAGGTCCCGCCAAGTGCGAACAGCAAACCAGAGCCACAGTCATGCATCTTGATGACCTTCCCCGTGTTTCCATCGCCGCCTTGACGACAGAAAAGTTGTGTTTGCAATTTAAAATTTTAAAATAGCTGTTAATCTATTTTACTCGAAATAAATACATTAATAATTAAAACACAAATTACTCGTACATTTTTTGGGGAGGGGGGCACATAAAATTCCCGGAAATAGCAATTACTGAGATGACAGAAGGTATCATAAGAACATTTGGTGCGATTTGCGCTCTTTGATTTGCGGAAATAATAAAGTAAAAAAATATAATGTAGCAAATTATGTAACAAATATTCTTTTTAGGCATGGATTGGACATTAAATCTACTTAAACCTATAAAATTTTGAATGTAACCAGTGGATGTCACTGGTTTTAACTTAGCTGAAGGAATTGAGAACATTTTGAAGCTAATGTTTGCACGGTCGATTTAAAAAAAATTCACGTGAAGAATTATTTGTTCTACTACAGTCGCTCCATCGATACACACGTTTTAGTGAGCCCCTTTAGTGCAATCTTTAGTTACAAAGGCATTAAGTGATTGGGCAGAGACACCAAGCTTTAAAAATTAACACCGCACTCTATGCTGCTTGTTATGGATTTTTAAGTTATTAAGTTGTTGTTTTTTTATTATGGTAGAGACATGAGTTGCGCTAAGACAATTAAATCTGGACAATCAATTTAATGATGGTGATGTAACTTGGTTGTGCAGAGCACTGCAACAAATCAGCGTCATCGTGCGCACAAAAATAGCAGCTGGAAATTTCTAACTGGCAATTTTCCATCAGTGGCGTAGCTAGGGATTTGGGGGCTGGGGCCACTTGGCCTCTTTATGGACCCTGGGGGGGCCTTAGTTCTTTCATGGCCCCATCATTTAGACCGATGGCGTAATAAATAATATTTAATGTAAAAAAAAATATTTTCAGACACTCCCTTTGGAGCCCCTGTCAAGTGGTGGCCGGGGGGGGGATTTTCAAATTTGAACCCTACATCCCTCTCTCGTAGCTTCGCCACTGTTTTCCATCTACTGCACACTGTGCAATTATCTTTTTTTATGGTGCATAAGTATGTGGTTATGTAACGTTGCGGGAAAGCTAACAACGCCAGGGGAGTCAAAAGCTCAAGGCATCCACTTGTTACAATTGGTTACACCCACTGGTTTAACCCATTGGTTTAGCCCACTGGTTTAGCCCACTGGTTTAACCCACTGGTTTAGCCCACTGGTTTAACCCACTGGTTTAACCCATTGGTTTAGCCCACTGGTTTAGCCCACTGGTTTAACCCACTGGTTTAACCCATTGGTTTAGCCCACTGGTTACACCCACTGATTACACCCACTGGTTTATTCCACTGGTTTAACCCACTGGTTACAGCTGGTTACACCCACTGGTTACACGCACTGGTTCCAACAACTGGTTACAACCACTGGTTACACCCACTGGTTACACCCACTGGTTAAAACTGGTTACACCCACTGGTTACACCCACTTGTTACACGCATTGGCTAAACCCAGTGGTTACAACTGGGTACACCCACCGGTTACACCCACTGGTTACACCCATTGGTTTAACCCACTAACCCACTGGTTACAACTAGTTACGCCCACCAGTTACACCCACCAGTTACACCCCCTGGTTACACCCCCTGGTTACACCCCTGGTTACACCCACTAGTTACACCCACTAGTTACACCCCCTGGTTACACCCCCTGGTTACACCCACTAGTTACACCCACCAGTTACACGCACTAGTTATACCCACTAGTTACACCCACTAGTTACACCCCCTGGTTACACCCCCTGGTTACACCCACTAGTTACACCCACTAGTTACACGCACTAGTTATACCCACTAGTTACACCCACTAGTTACACCCCCTGGTTACACCCACTAGTTACACCCACTAGTTACACCCACTAGTTACACCCACCAGTTACACCCACTAGTTACACCCCCTGGTTACACACACTAGTTACACCCAATAGTTACACCCACTAGTTACACCCACTAGTTACACCCACTAGTTACACCCCCTGGTTACACCCACTAGTTACACCCACTCGTTACACCCACTAGTTACACCCACTAGTTACACCCACTAGTTACACCCACTAGTTACACCCACTAGTTACACCTCCTGGTTACACCCCCTGGTTACACCCACTAGTTACACCCACTAGTTACACCCACCAGTTACACCCACTAGTTACACCCCCTGGTTACACCCCCTGGTTACACCCACTAGTTACACCCACTAGTTACACCCACTAGTTACACCCCCTGGTTACACCCACTAGTTACACCCACTAGTTACACTCCTCTTTTATTTAGTGCCAGTACATTCCTCACCATCCTGATTTTCCCATCGCCAGTCGGGTCCTCGACGCACGAGTGCTCCGGGAAATATTCCCTGTGCCTCATGTTTTTCTGCTTGGCTGTCAGATCTCTTTGGTACAGAAACACTGGATGGTAGAGGTAATATAACAAGATACAAATACAGAAACTCTGATGGTAGAGGTAACATAACAAGATACAAGTACAAAAATACTGGATGGTAGAGGTAATATAACAAGATACAAGTACAGAAACTCTGATGGTAGAGGTAGTATAACAAGATACAAGTACAGAAACACTGGATGGTAGAGGTAATATAACAAGATACAAGTACAGAAACTCTGATGGTAGAGGTAATATAACAAGATACAAGTACAGAAACTCTGGATGGTAGAGGTAATATAACAAGATACAAGTAAAGAAACACTGGATGGTAGAGGTAGTATAACAAGATACAAGTACCGAAACACTAGGTGGTAGTGATAAGGGGCCGTCCATAAATGACGTCACGCACTTAGGAGGGAGGGGGGTCCCCACATTTATGACGATGTGTGACAGGGGGGGGGGGTAATAATTTACTTTAAATCAAAGTTCCACTTAAATATTCGATTTCTTACTATTTATTTTATGACGTTTTACATGGACTCGCGCGTGTTACTGCATTAGAGTGAAACCCTACACTAAATACATACTAAAACAACAATAAAATGATTTGAAACAAGCTCATTTTCAAATAGAAAATAACGCTTTTATGGGGGGGGGGGGTCACAGCTTTGATCGTCATATTGGAGGGTAGTCTAAATATTTGTGACAAAATGTGACCCCG